>QGOG01001896.1:0-13378 GCA_003313185.1 Collybia sp. MG36
GGAGGGGCAAAACGTGTCGGGGAGCGAACAGAGCGGGAATTGGGGTAAATAGAAGATGAGGGGCTTGGGGGTAATTGTCTAAGATGTGGCGGGGAATGGCCAATCGCTTTTTGGTGTGGGGGTTTTGGGGGTGGGGGATTGCGGGCCATGTGGTTGATGGGGGCATATCGATGGCCTGGCGAATGTGTATGATTATCATGTGGACCGTGGTACGGGCCAGATGAGGAGGATGACGAAGTGGGCAGTCGAAACGCAGCGGCATCTTCTGGGGTGTTCCACCCAACACGGGGAGATGGGGCCCCTGTTCCATTGGGAGTAAGATTAGGGGGTGATATACTCGAGGACGATGCCATGGTATGCGTGGACGCCATCACGAAAGGCATGGCCAAGGGCCGGTCGCGCTCTTCCATTGGGGCATGTGGGGGTGCTCGTGGGGGTTTCCCTCGGGAGTCCCGATTGAGATAATCCGGTGGTGGTGGTGGATGGTGTTCGTCTCCTTTCCAATGCGGGGGTATGGATTTCGACGACGAGAGATTGATAACTTCAGTCGGATGCTGGTTATGGGGACGACTGTTATCGAATTCCCGCGGCGGGTGTGAATTATGCATTGGCGCAAGGGGCTGTCCAGCGGACAACGACGAGGGCATCTGTGACCCCCCACTTGATGGCTGTCCATGGTGGTGGTGGACAACATGCACATGGCCGTGGCGGTGATGATGGTGGTGTGCTGGGTGATGGTGCTGCACTTGCGTGATAGGGACGGCGTGGATATGGTGGTGTGGCCCAGATGGCGGGTGCCGATGCTGTGGCTGATGCGGCGGGTGCTGTTGCGTGTGGTATGATTCCCGTTGGCGGTCGCGTTCGTGCTCCTGATGTTCCCTCTCTCGTTTGTCCCGCTCCCGGGCCAACCGCTCCCGTTCCTCCTCCTCCATCATATTGATTTCTGATCGCCGCCCTTCTCCCATCCAATCATTGGCGGGTTTGGGGTTTGCGGGGAAGTTGGACATGCCCATTCCATTACCTAACCAAGACCCATTTGGCTTCCCTGTAGCACCATTGGGCAGAGGGTTCGCAGGCGACACCGAGCGTCGTTTGGGGTAATGCTGCTGGTGCTGGTGCTGGTGCTGTTGGTGTTGTTGTTGGTGTTGATGTTGACCGGCATAGCCGACCTTATTGCCATTTCCTTGAGCGCCAAAATAGGGATGTGGTACCTGGCTCGGCCCGGGTGCAACTCCCGGCACATCGTGCTGCTCAAGGGGATACTGAGATGGCCCGTGGTGGTGGTTCAGGTGTTTGGGTGGTTGGGCGTGCTGCTGCTGGTGGACACGCACGGGGTTCGGCCCATTGAATGCGGGTGGGGCTCCAGAGGTCTGGGACAGCTGACTTGATGGCAATGGCGGTGGAATGGGATGTTGGAATGGTGGAACATGTGAAGGTGGCTGCATCCGTGAACCAAATGAACCGGCAACAACACTGGAATACGGGTCGTATGAATGGGATTGCGGGTTTGAACCTAGGTGTGGATTCATGTTCATGTGCCGCATTTCGTACGCCTGGCGGCGGTGGTGGTACAGATACTCGAGATCATGGCTAATGTCGCCGTCCGATAGTGTGGAAAGTTCAGGGTACGAGAAGGGTTTAAATTTTGTGCCACGGCCATCACGCTTGGGCTGCCCGACATTGATAGGGAATGATTTGACTATTTTGCGAAGGTTGGGTGCTTGGGGCACATTCGGAACGGGGATAGGAATTCGGTGTACTGCCGGATCATTGTTAATTAGGGATAAGCCCGAAGATCTGCGGAACTCACCTGGTTGTGGTCTCTCCATCGCCCTCCGTTCCCTCTCCATTCGCCGCCGCTTCCGATTCGTCTCTGAAATGATTTCAGTTTGGAGTTCGTCACGAGCGAGCTATAATGTCAAAAAAGTCAATGGATGAGCGCCAAGACCAGGTTCAGGGTTACCTTCCACCAGCTCCACGTCGCGTCTTCATCAACGCGTCGCCTCTTATTAATATTCGCAACTTCATAAGAGCGTTTGCGGGAGGCGAGTTCAAGGCGTTTGTCCCGACGCGTGGAGAGTTCGCGCTGGAGATGGAGGAGCTCGGGATGCGATCCTGGATAGATACTGAGCATGGATAGCAGTAGACAGCCATTCGCACATACCGTCGCTGATAAGGGTTTCTTCCCAAGCAAGTCCTTCCATCTTTTCGACATACACCCGTTCTCGGAGCAATGCAAACTTGAGCTCAATGGTCGCCAACACATCCAATGCCTCCGCCCGATGCGCAGGCTGCAGATCCGATTCGAGTTCAATTTCGAGGTCATCGTCCAGAGATGGTTCGTCGGCTTCAACATCAATGGCTGACTGATCCACATCCTGGTCTGGATCGTTTTCTGGGATATCAATGTCCATGTCGAGTGGAGGTAGCGGGTCCTTGCCCTTGGTGGAAGCGTCCACCTTGGATGGTGATGCGGGTTTGGTTTTTGCCTCTCCTTTCGATTCGATGTCTGCGCGCAGAGGTGGTCCTACTGATTGTACTGGAGAGGGGGAGCGGGATGGTGTGGGAGAGCGGGACTCTGAGGTGGACGGCGACGGCGGATCTGCGAGGGTAGGAACAAACATGATGGGAGGTGTTGGGACATCACTTGCAGGCGGAGCCGTTAGATCGGCGTCTGTATCGAGAGGCATGGCTGCGGATATTGGCTTCAAGGCCTTCACTGGTTCCGGTCCTGATGCGACGCCGAGCATCTCCTTGTCCTTGTATGTGGGCTCGTCGTCCGAATCAGTGACTGGATCCCAAGGAGGCTCTCCAGGGAGTCGGGGTGATGGAATCTCTGATTGTCTGTACTCGCTGCCTTCGTCGTCATCATGCCGCCGCCCAAAATGTAAGGTGGCCTCGTCTTCAACACTGTCGCAGTTGGGATCCCGCCTGCGGCCAACATCGTACCGGCGAAATTGAAGCGTATTGTCGTCGTCTCTGCTGCCAGATGGATCCCGCGTGCGTGATGTGCGTGCAGATCGACGAACACGATGAGCGGGTATAGGCCGTTCGTCAGACACATAGCCACCTCCACCGTTCACCGCACCAACAGACTGTTCAGGGTACCTATCTGCGGCAGGGCTGTCGTCTCGGGTTGTCTTTTTCACTGTCGGTTGTCGTGAAAAAGAACGGCGGAGGGAATGGTCGTCGTCATCCTCATCGTCGGCAGCACCCTCCTCGTCTCCTTCCTCTTCTTCCATCGCCGGGGGTGGGCCAGTCATCTCCTCCTCTTCTTCTTCCTCAACGGCGTTGGAAGGTTTGGTCTCTGCCCAATCCCACATGGGTGGGGGTACAATGCCACTACGCTTTCTTCTGCCGCCACGGCGGGCCCGGGAGCCTCGCTGGGCATTAATACCCCGCCTATCGTGTTTAGTGCGTCCGGAATTGACGTCTTTTCCTTTCACAGCTTCCTGCTCCTCTTCCGTGAGCTCAGATAGTTCAGAGTCGCTGTCGAGCCCAGTGTTGGAGGGCTCTTTGGGCTTGTGTGTTTCTGGAGGAGGTGATGGTGATGGTGATGGTGAGCTGAGGGATTCGAGGGATATTGTCGAGCCAGGCATCGTGTCAGCCAACGAGCAGAAGGCTCGGAGGTTGTTATGTTTGTGGACAACAAAGGTGGTGCGTGCGCGAGAAACCTCAGATTAGGTTTGCCCCGGTTATTTGGGCCTCGCTCGGTTATCTTATCTTATCACAGTAAAACATATTTTTATTTTTATTTCCGACGAGAAAACAAAGCATGATGGTACATGAGAGTATTAAAAGTCACCCAGATCGACCTCAATGGAATCTATGATTGCAGCTTCAAAATTTTTGCTAGTACTCTTCAAGGGTGGCAGAGGCGACGCAGCACGGGAAGCAGTCGCTGGCTGGACATGCAGCGGGGGCGTACCAACACCACTCGGCGTTCCAGGTCTAATGGGAGGTTAATGGGAGACACCAGTGATAAAAGAATAGCTGCAATAAAAAAAAGAAACACAAACCTTGATGATGGTGTGGCGGCGTTGAACAATCTCGGCATGATTTTCAACCTTGCACTTGGATCCTGAGGTGTGACCGCTCCGCCGGTAGCAGCAAGCTTACGCTCACGCCGTTTACGGTCCGCCTCCATGAGTTCGGCCTTGCGCACACCTTCCAGATTGGCCTTCCGATTCCGTTCATTAACTTTCGCCAGCATGTCAACACCCCCATGTCGTCCATTCCGCTGATCGTCCGTTCCAGTGGAATTGTACTCGGCCAATTGTGCATCAATTTCAGCAACCTCAGCATAATCGTGTCGTCGCTGAGCAAGGGTCCGTGCTTGGTTCAGACGCGATCGCTCTAATGTCGTCAGCCCTTGTGGCTTGTGTGCTTGGAGTTGATTCTTTCGGTCTAGTATTGCTTTGATATCGTTCTGTAGCAGTTCAGATCACTGGATCAAAAGCTTGAGGGATTAGCAGACCTCGGTCATCGGTTGTGAAACCAGTTTATTCAGTATCCCTAGTTTCTTTTCCAATTGTCGTTTCGATGGAAGTTTCACCTCGTCTACTGCGCACGACCTCGACCATCGATCAAATTCCTTCTACATATTCTGTTGGAACAAACTTGCTAGAATCAACATTATGCACTTACCTCGTGAAATGGACTATTCGACACTTTGTCCATATTGAATGACCGAACGGACTTGCCATGCTTCAAATCAAATGCTTGATTGAGCGTCCTACCATCCACCACATATGGCTTCACCAGATCCGCGGATAAGTCTGACATCAAACAATAAGCATCTAATGCCTTAGTAAACGCGAAAAAACCTACTCGTGATTTCACATATTCGATACACTGGTTGACCATCTTCCGTTCCAATGAGATACCGCACCCATGCACCTGGAATATATCAGTCGTCGTAGTTGGACACATAAGGATAAAAGTACCATGCACATAATCCTCAAACCATGGTGCCATACAGTACTTGACCAGCAAGTCGCGCGTGAGCCTGCACTTCTCCAAGTCTTCCATAGTGATAGGCTCCTCATCAGGAATAGATTTGGGGAATAGCTTCTTCTCTCTTTCTTCTTCCTGCTCAAGTTTACTGATCTGGCCGTCCTCTTCCTCGTCGTCGGATATTTCCATGTCCATGGGGGACGACGACCGATCCCGCTTCGGCGAATTATTCTGTATCCCATGAGCCTAGTACCACAAGAATAACTGAGACCTACTCGTCTCTTCTCTTTCGCCTTGCGTCGCGCCTTCAATTCATCGAGCTTGAGCGACTTCTCCTTTGTTGCACCGCGCACTGCATGCTGGCCTGCGGCGCCTAAGCATTGATAAATAAATAGTAGAGGCATCTTACGCACGTTTGGCCGCCTTGGACACGCTATCCGTGTCACCCCCTCGCTGTTTCTTGACCATCTGCGAAACCATGCGCTTGTCCTTTAGCTTCTGCTTCTCCTCAAGCCGCTGTGCAACAATGCCCTCCCTATCAATCTCAGACATCTCCATCAACCTTCAGCCAACTCATCAGCCACCCGTAACGAGACTGGGAGCGACCGGCTCACTGGTGTCTGTCAGCCTCGTCAACGTACTTGCCCTCCAACGGGTACGGATCTTCTTCTCCATCCTCGCTTTCCGCACCGTTTTCGGCATGCTCATCCTCACTCGAAGCACTAAAATGACGGCTGCTCCGGTTGGAATGGCCGTATAGACAATATCAGGACGCACTCTGCTTTGCGCTTCTTGGACGTGGACGTCTTGGAACCTGACGGAGCCTGACGCTTTCTGCGCTTCTTCTCTGTCGCACCCGCACCCGCAAGCTCGAGTAGTTCGTCGTCGATGTCGCTGTCAAAGTCGGACATTATGTGTTAGGAGAAAGGTAGAGTGCCAACAGCTACTACAGCAAGTTGTGATCCCGGTGGTATTCCCACGCCACTTTGACGATCAATCATACGTTCTTTCGATTTCTCGCACATTGGGCGAAAAACGGTCTTGGGACGTCCTCGAGGTCGAAGCTTTGGCCAAACAGAAAATGAATTTATCCACTAGAAACCCTACATTTTATAGAATCTGAATCAGCAGTGCTGGAACGACCAGTAGGATTGTGTGATGCTGCGATATAAGTGTACCTGGGGCAAGGGGAAAGAGCCCGCTGCTACACAACACTCTGACCGCACCACTAGACGCCAATGGGCTCCGAGACACGAGCACGAAGTATCCTGACATGAAGGAGTGGGCGCTCAAGGGCCCGAGCCATGAAACTCCGCTCAAGCTCCCCTCCCTTGCATCGCTCTGCTCTCTCCCATACTTACAAGTGAAACTTTGGGATTTCTGCCCCCCACCTTCTCATGACTTGGACCGATTCCCCCCCATGCCTGGAGAATGCCAAATTTAAGACCATGGCGGGGGCGTGCAGGGAAAACAAAATCCCGGCCTTATGGGATTCTGAAAGTCTTATGAGTGGTGAATGACCGCAAACCTCAAAAACCCTCGTGACCATCATGCTCCGAGCTGAATATGGAGCACTCTGTTGTATCGTCGGGCGCCGTGCTCGAGAGCGCACCACACCATTATGGTGACTGAAGGAAGCTCCGTGTACGGTATAGATTTGCTAGCCGAAATTATGGCATGACAATTTTAGTCAAGGACCACGGAATTAAAATACAAAGCAAGTGTATTCAATCGCATCCTAATTTGCGAGCTTCAGCCAGGTCAAGTTCAATAGCCGGAGGAAGATGATGCTCACAAAACTACCTTGCACTACTCCGTCCTCTCCAAAAATCCAACTCCTCCCGCGCGCACCTTAGCCATGAAACTATCGTGCCACCTCCCAATCACCGACATAGGAACCGTAACCTCGGGAGTCACACCCCCACCCACAAAACCCGAAATATAATTGAACAGGTGCTTGACGATCCGGTCCGCGAGAACGGCTGGGTTCTTCGACATGTCCTGCGCCGGTGTTGGGAGGCCCGATATCTGCGAGTGGATATACGGCAGGGGCTCGAGCGCGAAGCCAAGAATAGCGGTCACATCGACGGAGACGTCCTGTTCCATCGATGACATGGATGAGAACTTGGAGTGTGTCGAGGACAAGTCATTGATCGGCACAAACGTGCCCCTGAGGCGAAATATTGCTGAGGGCTTTTCATTGGATAACCTGATATGTAACAAAAACACGACGATCAATGTGCCAATGACTCCCACACGGCGAGCGGCTGCCTTACATTCCTAGTAGCTGGAATCCTTTTCCTGGCCAAAACAAATGTACTGTAGCACCATACCCGTCAGGAAAGGGAACTGTATGAGCCAAAGATCAGTTCTTAATCGCGCGCGTCCTCCCATAGGGTTAAACAGCGACGGACTTGTGCCAAGCAGAAAAACACAGACATGGTTTATCGTACTAGCACTTGAAAGCTCAAATACGGCATGGGTTTCGTCGACTTGCTGGAGATTTGTCTGGAGTAGACGTCCCGCGACACAACACCCAAACATTTGATCATCGATGCCTGGGACAAAATTGAATAAAACAATCCACCGAATGACCCCGAAATCAAATAGGAACAAATATAGTCCATGTGCATGCCCCCCCCACGATATATCATAGGTGTGATTCATATCTCGGGGGTCGATGAGGGGATAATAATGTGTATATTCTCCGCCTGGAATTTACCTAACTTGGACTCGAATTGCTCACGCTGATAATCTGAGTGGTATGCTCCCAAAGCGCCTCCCTTGCCTGGGGTGTGCCCTTATAGTTCTTCACACCAAGGTCGTCCCCCCGCTCCCCCATCCGATGCGCCCGGTCTTCCCCATGCAGCAAGCCGAATAACATATATTCTGCGCATTCCTCAGGCGAGACGGTGATGAACCATAGCATTGAATAGATGATGGGATTCAGGATGTTGAACGGAAATGCAGTTGGGAAGAAGATTGGCGTGAGTACAGCCCCTGGGTAAATGTGAACAAATGCCATGCCTGGCTCCCGTGCTGCAAATTCCTGTGCAATCATCACTCAGCACATATAAGGACGACGTGAAAGGGAGTCGAACAATTACCTCGATCATGAGGTCATTGTATGTCGGACCGATCTTGAGCACTTGGAAACTTCCATGGTTTCTAGCCAATCCAATATCATCGAGATTGACAGCCGAAGCAATCCCGGTCCCAGCGGACAAGACTGACATTACTCTCGCATTCTCACCGAGCTCCTTGGCACTCCGCAGGAGGGGAACCAAACCGTGAATGAACGCCCACCGGGAGTAGTATAGCAGTGCCATTTGTTCATCGAGACCCTCCACCGTCTTGCGTCTGCGTCCGAAGTTGAGATAGCCAGGGGATAACACAAGGAAGTTGACTTTCGTCAACCGTTTGCAGAGGTCTGCGGCTGCGGAACGCACGTTCGTTATCAACGAGGCATCACACTGCACGAACTCATGGGTGGCGTCTGGCGACGAAGGTTTTGGGAAAGAGGCAATAATGGATTCGGCTGCGCGTCGATTTCGTCCAATGATGATGATATGGCAATTTCCGTTCGTGTGGCGAATGAGAGCCTCTGCCATTGCCCTCCCGATCCCAGATGTCCCCCCAACAAAAATAGCAACCGGGAGTGGGAGCCGGGAGAACGAGGCGTTAGCAATGATGGCTTGCTTGAGGTTGGGCATCTTGGGCCGGACAGTTCAGGAAGCTGTCACGGTATTCGACGGTTGTATCGACACCTGTTCCACGGGAAAATTAGCTCAGTAGAGTTTGAACCCACGGTTTTGGCTTCTGACATGCCATTTCCACGGGTCCGGTCCTGATTCAACTCGCAGGCGTGGCCGCGCAGTACAGATTGCAAATGAGTACCCCCTGGCTGTCCTATCTCCGGGCTTGAGCTGACCATGGAACAGTGAGTGTGCGTGTACATCATTAGGGTTTAGAATAGCTCTACCGATGGGTGCAGTGATAGCGATGACTCGGATAGTTGGATCCCACGCTACGGCTGATTCTGGGCAGAATTATTTGCTCCAGACGGCTTTGCCCAACACTCGACACTGCCACCTACCATTACTTGTGCGCGCCACTGGTGTTTTCAAACCTCAAGACCTCGTCAATTATCGCTAATTGTTCACAATCACAACTTCATTTACGACACATACAGATGACTTGTCTCCTGGAAAATTTTGGACACTCGGCGGCTCGGTTTAAGTGTAAATCTCGGACTTTTCTCACTATAGAGCATACTTCCGACTGCTCGTGACAACCCTCCAGGAAATCATGAGACGTCGTGTCTCAACCCTCCTTCCATGAACCATAGTCCACCCCCTTTATCCGACTAGATTTTAAGCCAAAGGATTACCATAGGAACTCCCCAGGTGGACACGCTACTCCCTTGCTGGCCGCACGGGCCCAATTGTACCTCGATTCACTTGAATACGCGCCTAATACCTCGGTATTCTAGGCCATTCGTCAGGCATTATGTTCCCGCAATCACCAACCTGTACCAACTTTGCCGGACATATTCCGACTCAAACCCAAAAATAAACTTGGACATGTCAGGTGTGGTGGAAGAAGCATTGAGGAATTTTATGTACGATTTTATGCTCATATGTTCCCAGCCATGCTTACAGGTTATAGAACACGTATTCCTACACCGAATGCCGTTGATCACCCCGCAAATTCTCCGGAGCTCGCAATTAGATTTCGATCCATATGGTGAGACCACCGTTTTCACCAGAACCGGTTGAGGCCTACCGACGTCTTTCCGCAGACACAAAATATAAGAGGACCTTGGCTATTTCGCTGATTCTGTGAAACAAGATGTTCCCCAAATTTTGGAGGCTTGTCGTGCCTACGGCGTTAATCGCTAGCTTCGTCAAGGCGGATCTGCCCATATACACGGATGACAACCTTGCGCAAGGATGGGAAAACTGGAGCTGGAGCAGCACCATTGATATGGCTGCTACAGATCTATTTTCTGGACTCAGCAGCATGTCTGTTGACTCGGGGCAATACGCTGCGCTATCGGTCAAACTCGAGGGCACCTTTTCAGAATACGCTGGCTTGAAGTTTGATATCGCTGTGGGTGTCATAATATATTTTTAAGAACCATACTAATGCATATGTTCAGGGTGCTCAACCAGACCTCACGATACTCATCCAGTCCACCGGCGATAATGCTCAGTCCCCCTCAATCGCGCTCTCCGCCCTCAGCAAATCTATCACGGCCGACCAGTTTACCACCCTCCTAATCGATTTCAACAACCTTCCTGGCACAGGGGCACAGCTGGTGTGCAACCTCCCCTTTAAGTATTCGTTTATTTGACCTCAAGTTTCCTCAGGGCAATGACACATGGGATCGCATCACCTTCCAGTCGGGCGGGAATGGAGCAATAGTAGGTTAATCCTTGTATAACATATTACCGCCTAACAACACTACTGATAGTATCACATCGACAACATTGTTCTCGTCAGCGTATGTGATCCCTACTTTCAGTGCTTCCCAGCTCATTTCCGTTAGTCTATCGTTATCGAGCCTGAATTCCTCAGCGCAGAACCATTGGCGAACAATATCATCGCTGTTACGACAGTCGGCGCCGTAGATTTCGCAACAGTCAACGTCAAACTGAATGGCAAGGTAACTCTATCAAACCTTTTACGTCAATGTTTGATTCTAGACAAACCTAGACTGTGAAAGTAGCGAACCAGACGACATATTCACCGATTGACACCCCATCCCGATCTATCACCTACCTGAGTCTTGCCTCCTCACTTGCACCGGGATCACTTTTGATCACCGCCGGAAACTCAACTTTCAATTACACACTGCCTGCCGTGCAGTACGCAAGGTACGCTCCCTGTCAGATGCGTGAGACTGTTATAAATGTGACATTTCAGCATTGTGCAAGCCGTCAATTACCCCATCAATCCACACATCTATGGAGCCAATTTCCCAACGACCGCTTCCTATGTTCAACATTTGGGGATCACCATGTCCCGGTGGGGCGGCAACGCTGTGACCGCTTATAACCCGTTTGGCGGTTTCACCAATGCCGGAAACGACTGGTACTTTGAAAACCGCGCGAGCGATAGCGCAGACGACTGGGTCGGCTGGGTCCAAGGAGCTGGCTCCCAAACGATGATGACAGTTCCTGCGTATGTGCACCGGGACGCTGTCGGATACCTTGTGCTTATTCGCTTTTTGCAGCCTTGACTGGGTCTCCAAAGACGCCACATCCTATTCGTATCCGAAGACGGTATTCCCCGGTGAGTCTGGTTCGTGCCCGACCTGCGCCTACTCATTGGCTATTTCTAGACCAGAAGGCGTACGACCCGTATAACGCCGATGCGGGCAATGGCCTCCTCCCCAACGGCTCGTTTGTTACCCCCCCGGACCAAAGTAATGTCTACACAACCTGGAACACCACTGCCGTAGGGAACTGGCTGACTGCAATGAAGAACAAACCCACGATCGTCACGATTGATAATGAGATCGAAATTGCCAGCAGCACCCACCAAGATATGCATCCAGTGTATGTCCTACGTCTCTATGTAGGCTTTTTTGCTGATGGGTCACCCAGTCCGATGGGCTACGATGAAGAATTGGACCGTGTTATCAGATTTGGAACCGCTGCTAAGGCTGCCCTACCTGATGTACTCGTGGCGGCGCCATCCACCTGTTCTTGGTGGTTCTGTAGGTGTCTTCGCCCATGGCAAAACCAAAGCTTATCCATCTCCGTAGACTGGACTAGTGATATTGGCTACACCGACAACACGGCTCATTACAATATCGATTTCATTCCGTGGTTCTTAATGCAAATGAAGAGTCACGATGCTGCTACGGGCAAGAGGCTCCTGGACTACCTCGATATCCACTATTATCTCCAAGCCGATACCAGCGCCAATGATGCCGCTGCCAAAGCTCTGCGCCTCCGGTCCTCGCGCTCCCTCTGGGTCCGTGCATTCATCTCTACTCAGCCCCTGCGCGTGCTAACCTTGGGATTCAGGATACCTCATATGTTGACGAATCCTGGGTTGGTTCGTCCCCGCAGAATCATCAATGGAACCCTACTGCTGTTGAGCTGCTGCCCCGCTTCAAAACGCTCATTGACCAAAACTACCCCGGCACGAAACTCTCCATCAGCGAGTGGAGCTCCGGAGCGGACACCGATCTCACTGGCGGGCTGTTTACGGTCGATGCCTTGGGTATTTTTGGAAAATACAAGCTAGACAGCGCGACCTACTGGGCGACACCTGATGAGATGGGCCCCGTCGGACTTGCATTCTGGCTCTTCAGAGGGTCCGTCCGCAATCCTTTTTAGCTTATTCATGACTAATGATAGCATGGTTTTTTACTCAGATACGGAACCTACTTTGGGAGCTCGAGTGCGCAAGTCAATCCTGCGACCCCAAACCCCGACCTGTATGGCATCTACGCCGGGACGGACCAAGGCGTTCTATCGCTTGTCATTGTTAACAAAGACCCCGACGTGCCCCTTACCCTTGACCTCGCAAACGTCCCCACAGGCACATATTTCATGCGCCACTTTGGAGGTGCCGCGGGTGTCGCGAAGTGGCAGGTGTGTAGGATGTGCGCATGGTATCAACGAAAACGGAATTTGACGATCGTTTTTTCTAGTCCAAAATCACGCTCAAGGCGAGCAACTACATTGTTGTTCCGCCATACACGGCCGTTTTCCTGAAGCAACAGAAATGAGCGAGGGCACGTCGACAATGGAGGAGTATGATAAGCACTTGTGTGTAGGTATATATTATGATAAACATTTCAGAATCCATTATTTCTTACACTCAGCACGCCATTCTCCACAATGTGAACTGCTATCAACATTGCGAATATGGTTACATACATGGGACAAGAAAAAAAAAACACGCTGCGAATGACACCCAGGCGGAACCTGCCCCAGAGAGACTTGAACTCTCGATCTTCCGATGCCAATGTGCTTAACAGTCGGACGCCGTAACCAACTAAGCCATGGGGCATGATTCCCACATTCTTCCAGGGCATGATCTGGCCGGCGCCTAAACTCGGGGCCCAGTGCAATTGACTCGAACAATCCCGATGTTTCTCGGCCCGAGGTACGGCGCCCGGAGATCTATAAACAGAATCCTATGATGCAACAAAGATATTTCCGCCTCCGCAGACATGAGGCCCGGATGGGAAGCCAGTGAATCAGCCTTCCTGGGTTTTTACAATGGAGATCCAATGATAAGGCAAATTGAGCTTGTCCTCTGAAAGTTAATACATTGGCAGACCTAAACATCTGGGATGATTTTCAGGTCCCTCATCGGATTGGGCTCCTCGGAGACTTATCACATCATTACGCCAAACCCTAGACCCAAACTATCCGTATCCGGGACTACATGTCTCCAC
>QGOG01001898.1:0-19006 GCA_003313185.1 Collybia sp. MG36
GAAAGTTGATTACTTCCGAGATTCGCGCCATTCTTGTTGCAGGCGATGGAACCGTCGGTTGGGGTTGTAATTGGGTCATAGGTATCCCATTCCCGCTGAATTGACGATGACTTAATTTTTCCGAATATATTATTAGGCATCAACCAACCTGGATTGTTTTCTGCCCAACCGGCGTGTTGTATGGTACAAAGCTGAATATGAAAAGAAATCGTACGGCCTCTTGTATAAGTTAGACGTAGTTCTCACCCATTGTAAGTAGCGCCTCCGATCTTGTAGCTCAAAACACCGCCATGGGCGAGTGCCTGCGGTAGCAGCAATGTTAGTTACGGGAGTGGGCGAGTTGTGGCCGCCCCACCGATTGAATTTGGGTAGCCGCGGCGATTAGCGAAGCGAAGATGGTGGAAAATAACATGCTGCTTATGAAAAGATTGGTGGTCCAGAACGAGGGGTTTTTATCTTGTGGAGGGGTCAATCTCGGAGCCCTGCTATACATCGGTCGACAGTCGGGAAAGTTACGACACAATTTACCCCACAGCTTACCCCGCGAGATTCAGCAGGCGATCATTTGGCCTTCGAAAATCGCCGAGCTCGTGTCCTATGATCTTGGAGGTGCAAACCACATGGCCAGTCGCAAATCAATGGAAAAATGAAAATTGCGCGTGATTTTGTGGATTGGGTTCGCGTGCTCGTTCAATGGCGGGGCTTCCGTGGGTCACTCATCTGGGAGAGCTGGATCATACCCCAGCAATAGATCAATATTTGTGCTGATTATTGAGTTTACATATTTACACGTTGCTATAGTCGACAAGGGCTCACGGTGGGATATGGAGGATCTGCAATGGTGAATTGCGATTATCACTTCCACCGCCGCAGGGAGATGATAATGTATCAATTAGTCGTCTTCGTGAATGGTAATTTTTGGGGTATCCACCACAAGTGGAGGTTCGATGATTCCTGCAAGGGGTGTTGCTGCAGGTTCGGGTGTGGGGGGTGCGTGCGGTGCCGGATCTCCATCATTATCCTCGTCGTCGCTCGCGTCACCGGGATGCCGGAAGATGAGCTCCTTTCCATTGACAAGGCGTCGTTTCTTTAAAGGCGCATCTGACTTGCTGTCGCCATCCTTTCCGGCTGCTATTCCAGAGCCTGACGACTCATTTGTGCTTGGCCCTTTGCCTTTGGCCCGTTCCTTCTTCTTCTGCCTCTTGGCTCTATTTTTTGCTGTCTTCGAGTCTGCTACCTGGGCTGCTTCTTTTTGTCTTTGTTCAAATTCTGCATCTTCAATCTCCTATAGCAATTGTCAGGCGATGTAGCTGAATGCGGATACAATCATGGGCGAACCTTCTGCGACATCTCGTCCAATAGTTTCAAGCGTTCATACTCTCGACGCCTGCTGGCTTTGTAGACATGAAACTCTCCGCTGCCTGCTCCTGCACTCGAACCCTGAACATTTTTCATCATCTCCCTGGGCGGACGAACCGTCTTTTCCTTTGGAGGAGGAGGAACATAGGCTGGTTTGGCTGGGTCTTTGAGCAATTTCTCCAAATGTGTACGCTGGCGTTCAACAGGAGTGAGCGCATGTCGATTAACAGGAGGAAGAGCGGCCATTTGCTTGAAGTGAGTGGTGAGGTAGGCGAAGTCTACACTGAAATCGACCGTGGGAAACTTTAGGACTCTTCCACCACGATCGCGGTTGCACTTTTCGTGTGTGCCGCTCGCGTCTTCGCTACTCGGGCTCGGTTTACACATCCTGGATATAAATATAAGGCGTGTAGCCAGGCTCCAAACCTCCCAATTTCTTCCGGTGAGCTTATATTGTAATCTTACTTTGTCGTGTTTAACCCCACACTCCTCAAGGCTTCACTGGTCACCCCCCTGCTCCTGGGGCCTCCCCATCGTGATTGCTCTCGGGGGAGCGTTGATATTCAATTCTCTGTATCCTATCACTCGATGTCGCAACACTCACTGTAGGATTTCCTTGTCAAATACACTGCCTCAAATCAGAGTTCCTGATAAGGACGTCTGATCTGCCTCATGTCCTAATGCTGTTGAACGGGTGCTCATTTAAATGAGGAGCGTGTCATTTAGTCCATTCCATTGGCCGATGGCCTCGTCTATACTGTTGACTCTTTGTCTTCTGAAGCGGGTGTTTTCCTCTTGCAAAGCTATCCGTTACCCTTTACAGTACCTACGGATTTTGTGGGGCACCCTTCGACGGGCAGTAGGGGTCGTCCAAACACGCAGACCACATATTTTCTCCCCAAAGCATGACGCACCCGCACCCCAGTCGATTCCCCATCGAAATGCTGCAGCCGCATCTTACCTCCCACAAGAACCACCTAACCCCATCGTCGCGCCTTTGGCAGAGACCTTAACCTCAGATATAACAGACCTGGTGGCCGTTATGAATACTAGTTCAGTCGTGTTGGAGGTTATTGGAAGTGCACCTATGGAAGGAGTCCATGGCCAAGTTGCTGTTCCCCCAGCAGAAAGTCAGTGTGATCAAGCTTCGTTGGCCCCACACGAGCAGCTATATCCCATCATGCCCACAAAATTTCCCCGATATGATAGAAAGGGCGTAGTGTGAGTCCTTATGCCGTTGTGGGTTATACTTGTCAATTCAGCTGAGAACCCAGGGAACCCTCCGGGCCACAGTGCACCATATATCCAAACCAAATGGACTTTTCCCGTCCGTGAGTAATACTTGAAGGATGGTATGAAGAATGCTAAAGACACTTGCCTTGCCAGTGGTAAACTACCCCCAGGCTGGATTGAGTACATACATTTTGAAGGGCAGGTGTTTTTCTACCACAGGCAGAAGGTATCCGTCGTTGTTCTCAGTGCAGCAGCCAATATTTACATTCCCTTTGAAGAGGATCATCACTGACTCGTGGCTCTGGGATGTCACCATTGCGGACCAGATTGCCAGGTTCATCAATGAAATTGAGGAATTTATCCGGTCACGGAACTTGAAACTCCCCGAGGACTCTGATCTCGTTCTAGATCTTGTCCAGGATCTAGAAGACATATACTGGTGTGGGTATTACTATGTGCACCATTCGGCCAGGGCCCTCTTCTGGCTCGAGCCCTTCGATATTAGCACATTCATCGCCGAAGTCAGAGGCGATTTATGCCCAAGCCACATCCGTGTGTTGGCATTTGGTAGAAATTTGACTATGCTCATATCACACGTTTATAGGAAACTATCTCGAGTCACAATATTGGTGAGTCCCTTCGCAATTAGTATAATCCACGCCCTAATATTCGGCGAGTAGGTATAATTGGGCGCTGTTCCCCAACATTTACCCAGTCACTGTACCTGTGCTAGATCAACTCGAAAGCATGCTTAGAGACGCTCAAACTGGTACTCGCCTTGTATTATGTGATTGTTCAAACCCTGATCGACTTGTTTGAGATGTCCAAACCTCGCATCAATCCACCATTAACCACTCCTTCGGGGACCTCAAAAATATGGTGCAGATTGTCAAAGGCGCACGGGGTGTGTTGGCAATAGCTGAGACATCAAGGATTTCCGAGATTCATTTCTTGTAGAAAACGTGGCATCGACGCATGCAACCAGTTGGTTTGTTGGCAGGTTTATGCACACATTATGTGCGTGTAAAGAATCCACACGACACTGACGTAACCTCACGCAAAACCAATGACTAGGGCGGGACAGATTCCTCAATTTCTATGGCCAGAAGGTCACTCGACACACCCGCAAGTGGTCAGTACACGGAGATCAGCCCGGAACAATCAAACATTCATATCTCATTAAAATTCTCTCCCCGATCCTTTTTTGCGCCCCCGATGTTCATCTTAATGCGATGGAAGAGTTGTGGGTCGATAAGCTGACGATAAGACCCCATTGGATACATTTTATTGGCAAGCTGAATTCAGAATGGGTTGAACACATAACATATGTATGTGGCTCCAATTTCACCAATAACATCGTTGACCCTCTAATATACAGTCTACCATTCTGCTCAATGCCAACGTGGCCTTCCTTGCGATCCCTAGCAACGATAACGCTAGTTTAATTCGCTCGGCAACACAAACCATCAGTTACTTCTCGACTATGTCGAGTTTAGCGAGTGTTATAGTGGGGCTGCTACTGGTCCGTCAGCACCGAACCAGAGAGTGCGGTAGCGTGCGGGAAATTGTAAAAGTTTTTTCTCGCAGCTTGATTTTGATAATAATTTTGGTGCAGCGCGATTTCTTATGCAAACGAAACCACGAAACCCGGGGGCTAGAGACGCTGGCGATCATGTACAGCCTTCCCTATGTCCTCTTGATGTACGGGTCAGTAGAATCATCCCCTTGCCCGTTGAGGACCACTTGCTAACCTCTTTATAGGGTCGTCTCGTTTTTTGGAGCTTTCTTGGCTATGTGCTTCCAAAGCATAAATCGTTCGCCATTGGTGGTCATTGCTTCGGCCTGTCTTTTTTTTGCTTCCCTCATCGCATGGTGTATCCGGATGGCTTGGGACGAACGCCAAGACCGCTGGTGGCACCTTTACAGTAAGACTTGGCAGCAGCTGAAGGATTCTTTGATTCTCCCAAAGCCCGATACCACCAGCTGTGACACTACTGTTGCTGCCTCAGATTCTTCATATTTCAAAGTATTTAGACCATGGTCACGAAACAGCCGAAATCCAAGCACCGATCTTCCCATGACACGTCAGGATCAGGCATCATCAATATCGTTGACGACCTAGAGTTGAATCATACATCACATCCGACCTTGAGTTTTGCATTTTTATTTGTGAAGTCCCGCTGTCCAGCTCTGTAGTTGCTTTCGTGTATTATGAATAACCATGGAGTACTGAATGTACCGCCAGAATTTTTTGACAGTACTAGTAGATAGTGACTATTGAAGAGCTTATACCACCCCAAGTGTATCAACCTCGTCGAGAGTCCAATATTTTTTCAGGTTTTCCCCAGACAAATCAGCTACCTATGTAAGATGGTGGTCAAAAACCGGCGTGTCCGCTGCATAGGGACCATTACATACCTCCTCGTCGAGGTGCTTGAATAAAACAGCCCGGAAACTATCAAGACAACCCTTCATCTCCGATGGGGAGTAGGACGTTGGGTCGTTTTGAAATTTTATCACATGGGCCTCAAGATCGTCAAGACCTAAACAATAACATATGGTGTGTAAACAAAGTTGTAGGAGGCTAGTGTTTGGTTATTCACCTTTGTGGATTCTACGGTGGGATTCGATGTGGTCCGCTCCACTGTTAAAATTTGGCATACGTTTCGCGAGGACTGGGAAGAAATCTCGCTCCTCAACAGTATGGTGCAAGGTTAAATCTAAGGCATGTGCTCGTGGACATCGCGGGGTGATCCTGGGTGATTGATGACCTACGGGTATTCCAACGTTTTGCGCTCTCGAGATACATCGAAAGGGATAACCCTCGCTGGGTAAATGAGCCGTCCGCGAGCTGATAATCTCATCAACAAGATGTTATTGAAGGGGGGCTTATAAACCTCATAGAGGGTGTTGACTATGAAAGCAGGAAGATCATTTGGCGATGTCACTAGGGAGGAGGAATCAATGACATACATTCATCTTTAAACCACTGGTGGAAACTATTCATCATATTGCCCAGCTACAATCCATTAGCAGATGTCACATCAATTGGACGAGGTCAACCAACACGATTCCATCTCCTTTCATCAGATTGCGCCGATGATCCCATCAAGTTGTTGTCCAGTAGAACTTGCAGCTGTCCGGGTCGATCAGACATTTGAGATGTTGGACACAGGTGGTTTTTGCACTCTCAGAGAACAGATGGCAGGTTGAAAAGTGGAACACGCGTTGTGACATTAATATTGAGGACAGGCGCCCAGCCGCCTCGAGCCCAACTGGCAACAAACTTCTCGAAGGGTTCAAATGGGAATGTTGAAGGGTATTGCCATTGTTGACTTTCAGGGCGTTTGCCAAACATGTACTCTTATTTTGTGCTTTCGGAAACGTCGTGCTGCCAGTGATCATCATGGCTACTAACTCGACAATTCAAATACATACATCGGATGGACTAACGGATCCATTCCGCCTGGAGCAACTTGCAGATGAACTCGCAATGCGGGAATCGTTGAACCCAGAATCAGCGCACGAGTCAATGGATAATGAAATAATCCACAACTTGCCTACCTATACACCCCTCTCTCATTCCAACCCATACCTTACTGCGGAAAACTTCAATGTCGAAGACTTTCTTCTCTCTCGCTCCCACACTTCACTGGCTGATTTACGCGCTGAGCTTCGGGACTACCACTCCAATCTCAAAGAGGAGCTCGTCAAACTTATCAATGACGATTATGAAGACTTCATCAGTCTAAGCACGGATCTAAAAGGGGAGGGTGAGAGGCTGAGAACCATGAAGCTCCCGTTGGAATTCCTGAAGTCACAAATACTTGTGGGTTGGTAGTCTGGTTTTCTTCATCGCACATCTAAACACATTCGCGCTTTAGGATTCCAAGAACGAATTGAGTGTGATCCAGGACGCTATTCAGGAAAAGTTGGAGGACAGAGCAACCTTACGAGAGGAAAAGGTTGATCTCCTATTGATATGCATACCGCTCCTCAACCCTCTTCCAGGCCCTGTTAAGCCTCCTTCTCAAGATTTCTGAGTCAGTCACGCGCTTGGAGTCCCTCTTGACGATCACCTCCCCAGACGAAGGCGTTGAAGGTGGAAGTGTCCCCGAATTTGGGGTAATAGGCCCTGCGAATGGTAACAATGAAGAAAAGTAAGTTATATCTATCTCAGCGGAAGTGATCGTGCAACCTTTCCAGGTCTCGCGGGAATCGAGCCAAACATCTTGGACGCGTAGCTTCGGAGTATTCCCAGTTATTATATCATGTCTCCAAGGCACAGAATGAGAATTGTCTCTTTGTTGAAAAGATCCAGTGGGTTTGTGAGCTCTTCACTTGATTACATATATAGCACGCCTAACCAAACTTCTTCAGCGCATTGACAGGTTAGAGTCAACTCTTTCTTCAGACCTCGATCATATCTTCGCATCGACATTGACGTCCCTCACTGGCGGGAAAGGGGATACGAGGGCAACAGAAATTGAAAAAGCCAAGTGGATAGTGGATCTTAAAGAATGTTTGAGCACCTACGATGCTCTGGGCCTTTGGCGAGATGCCGAAGAGATAATACGACGAGAAGTGGTCCGCGGGTTCGTCAAAAAGGTGGATACTGTTTTCATCTTTGGGGCTCGGTTCTGACTGTGCATTTCGCAGACAGTATATCCTGGTGCCCTGGCCGCCCCGCATTCTCCCCTTGTTCCGCATACGCCCTTTCCTGGCTCAAATACTAATCACATCCCAGTATCCTCCCTACCCCCGCGGACACCCTACACGCCATTCACGGCACTCCATCCAAAACAGACATACACATCGCCCACCCGTGGGGGATCTCCCTATCTTTCTTTGCTCGAGCAAAGTGACGACCCTCTTGCTCAGTTGTACAGCCAAATTTTGCGATTCGTGGAACGAGACCTCAGCCGAATCATGGATATATCTGAAATAATTTCCTCAAAGCCGACCTCAACTTCGAGGCCTGAGATTGAGCAACCCGAAACCCGATCACATCCATCAAGACTAGCCATCTCCAACATGGAGCATGCGGGTTTTGAAATAATGGCGAATGTCCTTTGGGATGAGATTGGCAGGGCGGTTATAGATGAGCTGGGTAATGTTGTTTTTGCATCCGGACGACCGAACGAATTCAGGAAGGTAAGCGTATTTATATTGCAAGATTGTAAGAGCTAGATATCTTGGACAGAACTACGAGATATCACAAGCTTTTGTGCGATCACTTGAATTTCTTGCACCTTCTGTACGTTCAGTCAACGCTATGAGGTCCCACTCCGTCTACTCCACATTTGGACGTCGCTGGCAACTACCCGTTTATTTTCAAATCCGGTGGAAGGAAATTGTTGGCCACCTTGAGAACTCGCTTGTTTCAACAATGATGGACCCAAAGTTTACGCATGGTGCGCCAGCTACAGATCTTCATCACGGGCTCGTCACAACATTTCAAACAGAGAAAAATTCCTTTGTAACCTCTCAAGGTCGAGCTATCTGGCTCGCAATTTCTGCATGTTGGAGCGCTCAAGTCTTCATTCCTGACCTCTGCCATAAATTCTGGAGGTTGACGTTACAGGTATATAAATCTTAGCCTGTGTAGGCGCATTTAACGAGACCAAAGATTTTGGGTAGATATAAAGGATGGCTGGATAATTGCTTTGCGCTACTTCAAAGATCTCCACGGGATTTGCACCCAGGTGCAGCCACAGAGAAGGTACTGTGATCAACCATATCCTGAGCGTTCAATGTCATA
Organism: Collybia sp. MG36; assembly: GCA_003313185.1. Taxonomy (NCBI): domain Eukaryota; kingdom Fungi; phylum Basidiomycota; class Agaricomycetes; order Agaricales; family Clitocybaceae; genus Collybia; species Collybia sp. MG36. The sequence continues at coordinate 8,354 of QGOG01001898.1, forward strand.
TTGAACCACTGTTCTACCCAGGCTCAAGGTTCACCTATACCCAGCACGAGATCTGCGACGCCAACACCCGCCACTGAGACAAGCAGCGAAGGAACGGCGGCTGATGACCATCTCTTACGACAATGTGCGGCTGCGATCGTAGACATCCAAGCTCTTCAATCAAACATGATGGCCATGTGGCACGAAGAAATTAGTCTAATGCTCCCTGAGTCCGATGGGGACGTGTTGGATACTGCTCAAGCGCAAGGTATCATTGTAACATCCACCCGTCAGGCCGATTTTCATTACCATTTCACAGATGCGCTTGAACAATCATTATCCCAGTTAACGGAACTGTTTCCCTCATTATCGACGCAGATCGTGACAGTCATCGGACAACGTTGTTGTGATTCTCTCTTAGCCGTGAGGTCAATACCTTCTCAATTCAGGGCCATGTCGAACAAACGGCTTCCCGTTGAACCTAGCTACTTTGTCTCATCTATCCTCCGTCCTCTAAAATCATTCTTCGCCATTGAGACAGAGGAGGGACCAGGAATCCTGTTGAAAGGTTCTTACTTGAATCTCTATGCGACGCAGGTGGTAGAGAGTGTATCCCACCGGTAAGCCATGAGTCTTTGTGCAACGCTCTTAACTGATCCACCACCACGAAGGTATATATACTACCTGACCGCAATGAGAAAAACAGAAGAATCGCTGAGGCGCTTGAAAAAAGGGAAAAAGTCTGGCTATTCGTTGTTTGGAAGCTCTGCTCCTTCAGACGATGAGGGCCGCGACGAAGAGCGCATTCGGACGCAGATGGTTCTCGATGTCGATGCGTTTGGGAAGGATGCTTCTGCTCTAGGGGTTCACATTGCACAGATCGAATCGTTCCAACAGCTGAAAATTATGGTGCATGCCAGTGAGGGTAGGTCGGAAACTAAAGCCCTCATAACACTGCACTTACTCTGTCATAGATGATTAGGTTGCTACATCCGGCATTCTGCGGCGAAATCCACCGACCAGACTCACTCTTTCCTTCCTTTTTGTTGTTGTTGTTTTCTCCCCATGAAAACAATATACATCGATGAACCTCTGGTAAACAACCTGAATTTCGACAGACAGTGGTTTCTGTAAACATCAGCTTGGCGGGCACGTCAAGCTCAACCGAGTACAATGAAAGATGCGCCTAGGTTTCTTGGCACACGGACGGGACTGAGTTAAGCGCTTTGACATGCAATGGAGATGCGTCGATGTGTGACACATAGTAGGAACAACTAATCACCACCGTCTCACCCTCATCGCAAGTTCCTTGAGGTGAGCCTCATTGTGCATCTTGATTCTTGTGGGATTATTTCCAAACTTGGGATTACTTTCACCCCATAAACCCACCTTGAACATGTGGTTAAGATGCGAAGTGGCCGAGATGACGCGGACCATGACCCAGTGGGGCTCAATTTTTGCTTAAGATGCTTGCGCACAAGCCGCCCGGGTTATTGAATCTCACGCCGAAACAATGCAGTATCCCGCAGCCCTCTTGGGCATCCTATCTCCCCTGTTACTTCTCATGAACACAGCTAGCGGCCTCGCTCCCACTGGGCCATGGGACGCTTTTAATTTCGCACCCGCTTCCAAACATGTTCGCCCCGCCACCATCCATTCTACTGGCGGATCTGTACACAACGCAGCAGGGCTTGTCCATGACTCATCCGGAATAGCCACACTTTCGGGAAATGGATCGTACCTCGTCCTGGATTTTTCCAAGGAGGTTCGTCTCAGTGATATTCCTCGGGCTGGGGGAAGATTGACCCAGCGTTCCGCATAAGGTTGGGGGTGTCCTTTCCCTAGACATCGAGAAGACAGCACCGGGTGCTGCGCTGTCCCTCTCATTCACTGAATCGCCGGAATTCATCAGCCCCCTCCATTCGGATGACTCCTGCCGCCCCAGTGCAACATTCCAATCGGATGGCGTTCAAGCACTTCCTAGCCCACTTCTCATTGGGAGCTTCACTCAAACCATCGGTCAACAGAGGGGCGGATTCCGATTCCTCACTATCGTCTCAAACTCCCCGGCCCTCGTCTCGATCTCGAATGTGTCTTTGGCCATCACATTCATGCCCCACTGGGATGACCTCAGAGCCTATACGGGATACTTCTCCGCTCATGATCCAGGATTCCATGACCCCGACTTCCTGACAAAATTGTGGTATGCGGGTGCGTATACAGTCCAGACGAATTCGATCGATTCGCACCAGGCCCGACAGCAACCGTGTCCAGCACCATCGGGTAAGCTAGCCACATTCTCGTAATTACTCTTAACAACTCCATCCAGGCTGGTCGAATGATGCATCGGGAGGCCCCGTTGTGGGACCCATCCTCGTCGATGGGGCGAAGCGTGATCGGTGCGTGTTGGGATGTATTTCTGGCATGCGGAGATCCTCACTCGACGCGCCCTAGCAATATCTGGCCAGGTATGCAGTCTCTCTCAATTGAATCCGCATCGCTCACGGGATCTCTGGGGAAGGTGACATGGGAATCTCGACCCACACGGAATTCGTCGCCCTGAATGACCTCCTCCCATCGAAGAATGCGCTCATCGTCATGTTCTCGACACAGGACCCCGCCACGGGCGCACTCCAATACTCGGGGCCACCCATCAATGCTCAGGGGAGTGACACATACATCGGATGGAGTCTGATTGGCACGCACAATTACTTCCTCTACACGGGAGATCTGGATTTCGTGAGGCAGGTCTGGGCGAATTACACGAGAGCACTGGCCTTTCTAGAGAATCAAGTCGATTCGACTGGGCTTGTCGATGTCCCGCCCTCATTCGCCAATGACTGGGGCCGGGACAATGGCCAAGGTCACAATTCTGCGGCTAATGCGGTGGTTTATCGGGTAGGTATTAGTTCAATTCATTCCGAGACCAATTGATACCACGCGGGGCAGGCTCTGATCACCGCGGCCGATCTCGCAAACCAGCTCGGCGATACCGCACTAAGCAGTCGCTATATCGTCAATGCCTCTTCAATAAAGGCCGCCTTCAATGAGGTATTGTGGGACGATGCTGCAGGAATGTTCCGCGATAGCGACGTGTCAGATCTGCATCCCCAGGATGGCAATTCCCTGGCAATTCTCTTCAACGTGACGAATACAGCTGCCCAAAATACTGCGATCAGCAAAGCCCTCACTACGTTTTGGACGGACATTGGTCCACTTAGCCCCGAGCTCAATGATACAATCATTCCATTTGTCGGAGGCTTCGAGGTCAGTCAACCAACTTGGGGTACTCGTATCGTGCATGTCAATATTAGGTGTCGTAGGTCCAGGCACATTTCATTGCTGGCGAGGGCGAGCGGGCACTAGACCTTTTGCACAGAGGTGAGTTGACACAATAAGCGGATTTCACACATTGAACTGATTCCGTTGCAGAGGTATCCAGCCGCAACGTTACTTTTACCCACTGCTCACACCTATGATCCAGTGGGGCTACATGCTATACACCAACCTCTCAGTCCAGTCGACCCTTCTGGAAGGCTTTACTGCGAATGGTTCCCTGGGGTATATCGGATGGCTCTTCTAGTGATTTGAGTCTAACCTGCTGCATAGGTACCGGTCCGCTGCGGGAGCTGATTTTGATCATTCTTTCACAAGCCACTCACATGGATGGGCGACGGGCCCAACGCCCGCCTTGACTTTCTTTGTGCTCGGCCTGAGTGTCACGTCACCCCAGGGCGCCACCTGGTCCATAGCCCCCGTCCTGAGTGGCTTGGATGCGGCTGAGGGGGGCTTCGAGACCGGGTTGGGATGGTTTGGGGTCAAGTGGTCTGTGGATGGCAATGTCTTGACACTAGACATCGATACACCAAGCGGAACCCGTGGTTCGGTTTCAATTCCTGGAAATGGGTGTGTGCAGGTTGATGGAAAGGCGGTTGGAGTAGGCTCGGCAGGAAGTATTACGATTTCCGGCGGCGCTCACAGGGTTATGCGGAATATGGACCTTACCTGTACGTCACAGATGGATGTTTAGATTGCGACTAGGGCTTTCCCAAAAGCACTCTCGTCAGACGCACTATCATCAATGGCTGCACTGGCCCCCCTAAGCTCAAGGGCCAGCTTGGCCTAATGATTCCCGCCCGGTGGGCCATTGCTCCGTCATCCGCTTTAAATTACATAAAAAATCTATGATTTTGGTGAACAACTACTATGTCGAATGCTTCCTGTCCGTGAAATGATAATATGGTTGGATGTTTGGCTTCCAGGGAGGGACGTATTTGTGAGAGTAGGTTGGAGCAGTGATTTTCGACAGCTGGAGCATGTGTGTTGTGAGGGTGCCCAACCACGCCCTCGGTCACGAGTGATTTGTGCGACTTTTTCGAAAATATCTCTGTCGAGCATGTGCTTTGTGATGACAAGCATATCTCCGTCGGAACGGTATGATTCCAGCATCTGGGTTAGGATGGTCCGGAATTCGGTATAGTGAGTGCCCGCAGCGGTCGGGCCAGCATCAATGAGTCGCTTGAACAACCGGGGAAACGAGATAGGATGGGCAGAGATCATGGAGACAAGCGACCCGAAGGTTTCTTGGATGAGAGAACGCATTGTTGAAATGACTAAGCTGGAATCGTTTCGCATATGTGAATCCGGGAAGCAGTCGGAAGCATTTTGGACGTTTTGGATTTGGCTGCGCAACAACTTCAACCAAGCATCTTCCACTAAACCAATATTTCTTTGATCCTCCCGAGAATAGGATAGACAAGCCTCGACACTGGCACGCCCAATGGATTGTAGGGCGTCAAGCTTATGGCGAATATTAATGTGATCATCTGGCGGAGTGGTAGATTGCTTATTCGTGGTTTGGATGATTTCCAGGACTAGTTGTTTTTGATAGGCCTCGGATTTCACCAGGGCTGCCTGAGCATCATCTTTCCAATTGATTACCCAGATAGCAGCGTCATATGCTGCTGCAGCTTCGCAAGTCTGCAAAACAAGTGTCCAATCCAGCGGATTGGTAGAGAGGGATTTGATGACTTTTGTGACTGCGCCTGGTCGATACCTACAATTGAGGGATATGTATTGCTCGCAAAGACCCACCCCCAGTCTCGAGGGCAGGTCCTCGTCAAAGGATGGGCGAGAGAGGTAGTCGCCTGTTCCGGATGGATTGATGATATGTTCGAGATAAAGGAAACGCTCATAGTCGCCGTCGTCGCCCAATGCTGCTAATGCTTTTCTGTGTAGATGGGGGACATGTTTATCCAGTACAGAGGCGGTTTTAGTTATATCACTTTTCAGAAGCCGAGGAAGTGCGTCTTGTAAGGCATCCATGAAGTCTGATGGTGGCAAACCTGCGTTTGTGCGGGAAGAAACCAGAAGCACTTCGTCAATACTGCGAAAGAGGTCAGCGTGAGGGAGACCTGGATCATCCAAAAGAGTCTCCAACAGTTCAGGCCACTGTTTTTCCTGCCTATGCCAGGATCGAAGGATACGGTAAAATCCTGCATCTCGAAAGAGATGAGTGATATGATCTGCTTCATGAGGATTATAGACTGAAAGAAGATACTCGGCTGCAAGTTGTCGGTCTTCCCGCGTGGTTCGATCATCATCAGTCGCTAGGCCCAGGAGGGTTTTATGGAGAATGCTGGGAGCGATCTGGAGGAATTGAGGATATTTGGGTACGTTCCGGGCCACGAAGATATTCACGAAACTAACATCACGCGGGGGTGTTGTTTCTGACGCGATGATCTCCAGGAGAATTCTAACGATAACGAGACGGCTGATTCCTCGCGATTCATCATTGAGGAAGCCATCTTCAAAAGCCAAATCGAGAGAGTGCAAGAACGACTCTGCATCAAAATGCAATAATAATCGAGCGTATGGATACGTTGGTTCATTGCCGCCGACCTCATCGGATGTAAGGATGAGTTTTGCCTCTTCGCCCGGTGGCCACGTCGTAGAGCGGCCAGAAAATATAAAAGAGTAGACATCCGTCCTGGCCATGAGGGCCTCATCGTCGGGGAGGGGTTCTTCGCTTGGATACGTGAGACCGGACAAGATATTCGCCAGATATGGATATAATTTATAGGCATCGAGAATCATATTTTCAGAGCGAGGGTTGAACGCGATGTCCGTCTCAGCCGCGTCGGCGGGAGCGAAACGGGAGAATTGCTCCTGCTGGACCTTGCGAACAAGAGCGATGAGGTCAACGATGGGAGCGACATAGTCGTGTAGCGCTCGAGTGTAGACATAAATGAGAGCATCATAGAGATGATGCCTCTGGCATAGATGGATGGCTTGGTTGATATCAAGACATGTGGGGTCGATATGCCAGATGAGCCGCTCTACATATTGTGGCGCGCCGTCCTCGTCGTGAAGGGCTACCAGTCGTTGGGTTATTCGTGGTGGAACCAGTCGGATCTGCCCACCAAGAATGAATGGCTCAAGCTGAGACATATATATACGCGAAATACCAGCCTCCTCAAACCGCTGATAGAGGTCCTCGAATAGAAATTCAAAGTCCTCCAGTGCTATACAAGCAAGGCAAGAAATCTTGACCAGGTCTTCAAACAGAGATGTTCGATCAACACCGCGGCCGTCTGGTGTAAAGTGGGTTCCATCACTCATACGATCGTCCGAGAATGCGTATGAAGCAGATGCTATCATGAGATCTTGCATCTTCCCCCCAATCACAAATCGTCGAGAGGTTAAATTGTCAGGGAGTCCGTTTTGATTACCTGGCGCTTCGTTGAGGTAATATAACCTTGCCAATTCAATTGCATCTAGAAAGTCCCCAACTTGAACGAGCGATAGGATCCGGTCGGCCCAGGTGAGCAAGGTTCCAGCCCGAAGCTTATCTCGACCCTGACAGACAATTCAAATGAGGTAGAGCATTCAAATTCAAGTGACTTACTAGTAGGAATATATTACCTTTGTATATACGCAGACTATGAGCCACCTCAGTAACGGCTTCTGCATAGGGAATAGCACCATTCACTGTCGCACTAAGTGATGGGGACATGAGGGATGTCGAATCAAATTGGACATGCTCGACAAGAGACGATGAGCGTATATCATAGACCGCTAGCGTATTAGGAAGAAGAACCACCACTTGCTAAGGTTCTGATCAGGGGGTTTCGTGGTGGCTGGGCAAGAAGTTGAACCCACATTGACATTCAACCATTGGACCATCAGGATATCTTCCTCCGCGTTCCACAAACCGGCATCTTCGTAAGAGATTCTTCCAATCTCAACTTCCTGAGTTTTCCCACTCCGTGTATTCCGAACCATTTGAACACTTCGAGACTCTGACACACGGATAAAGTGCAGAACGCTTCCCCAGCTGTAAACGAGACAAGGGGTTGTTGGTGTTGACTCTGAGCTTGCATCAACAACACCCTCAGTGTTAGGCTCGTTAAATTTACCTTGGGGATGATGCACACTCGGAAACCAGGCTAAATTCCCTTTCCATTTGGTCTTGGATTTCCAGGGACCCCCATCATTTGCCTGACGCACGCACTTGAACCACGTCTTGGGGGTAGGTTTCAAACCGACGACGACGATCTTGCTCGGAGTTAATAGCGCAACAATGTTGTATTTGTCTGTTACATGTGGGGAGCTCCCCATGGGCAGAGGCATCATGGCTAGGATGGTATACCTTGTTTTCGGCCGCTTGGGATTGCCCTGGGGCCCGCTGGTTGTGGACGGCAAGGCTGGAATCACTGGGGCGGTCTGAGGATATTTCCCAAGAATACGAAGAGTATCCGCCGCTTCCACGAATAGGACTTTTCCAAGACTGTGATAGAATGCGAGTCCATGCTCATCGGCAGAGACAATTGCGGTGTGTCTCTCTGCCACAAAAGCAACGCTCACAATCTTGGAACCGCACAGATGACCTTCTTTGCGCCCAGATGATACAGCAACAAGAGTTGTTGGCGGAACGGATCGAACAGGGTGGTGGGGAACTTTCAGATCGAATAGCTGCAAATGACCAGTAGAATGACCGGAAGCAACATATGTATGGTCGTGAGACAGCGCTAACGCAGTAACAGGTCCTAGGCCTTCTGCAGATGACGTTGGTTGAGGGGAATTTGAGACAATATTGCTTACCATTCCCGTCACCACATATACATTTGAGATTTTGTTTGAAATCGTAAACGCATATCTTGCCAGAGTCCATTCCAATGCAGATGAACCCATTAGCCGCCAGAACAGTCGGAGAACCCAATAATGAAGATCCGAGAACTGAGGAGGCTTTGGGGGTCTTGGACGAATATGCATGATGCGTGATATCCTGCAACTCTGTCCATCGGAACACCTCACGCACCAGTGTGCCAGAATCAACAGCAGGTTCGGCTTTAGAACCTCCTGCTGAGTCAGATGGATAAGTTTGTAGATTGGACAGGGATGAGATACGGGAGAGACTAGATTCGTTCGAGGGGGTGTGGGACGTGCTTTCGGGCGTGAGACTGGTGCGAGTCCAAGAGTTATTTGAAATTAAATTGCTTTGCGGTGTGTGTGATCTAAGTCGTGAGACGGTGGGGTGCAAGAATGGACGCGCAGATTTTAGATTTGGGACCGGAGATGCTGCCCCCGCGAAACTACTAGGGGACAAGGAATCGTTGGATAATGTGATAGAGATATTTGGCTGGGAATGGAAGAGTGTTGCTTAGTTAGAGTCGGATGTAGTGGTCGTGAGCGCTCACAGACATGTCATTGTTTTCAATGCCGGGGATTTGGGGAGTAAGGGAAGGCAAGACCAACGATTCCTCGGCTTCTTGAACGATGGGTTCTTCCAGGACATCGCTCATCAAGTCGTGGTATCCACTAAGGGACGACTCCGTTGCGTCTACACCGTTATATAGAAAACCTTCTTCATCATCCTCATCATCTTCGTTACCCTCATTTGGTCCGTCCTCTTCATCGTTTAGTAGCTCCTTCATTCGAGTTGAGTAATCGCCGTCATGCTGGTCATCCCCGGGGTCCGACGTAGTTCCGAATGAGCTGAGAAGAGATTCTGACCGGCCATGGCCAGATGTAGGGGAAGCCGCGGACGACGAAGACATTGGCGCGTCTGAGTGAGGAGCTTTTCGTGGTGACATAATTCAAGTTATATCTTCCGGTACGTTGATTTATTTTTATTATCAAATGGCGGCACCAAGCAAATGACTAAGCATCATTCAAAGCAACATTGGCACAAAAAATGTTGGATGCCATGAAAGCTAGTAAACTTACAGCGACTGGGGGAGGGGTGGGGAGATAGGATGAGATATAATATAATACGCAAGGTAATATGAAGGGAAAAGGGCGGCGGCTGGGATGGACAGATAAATTAGGTAGGACGTTGATGCGAAGTCTGGGAGCCGGAGGGACGCGTTCAAGTTAGGCAACAGTTGTCGCGGCTGGCCTCCGTTCTCGATCTCTACTCTTTGCACCCGGCCCAAACCGCTCCTGGAATCCAATCAATTCCTCCATAAGTTCCTCCATCATTTTCATAGTTGCCGATGATTGAACGTTTTCCGCCTGGTGGGTGAGTGCAGAGGGGTGCTCCGAATGCATGATCTGGCCTAGTGGCTTCTCCTGGATGGGTGACTCAGAGGGAGGAACACCGTCGAGTATCATGGTTCCGTCCCCAGACGCATCGTGCCCTTCGGAATGTCGAGGGTCCGCTCCGGCCCTCTCCAATGGCCGGGATCTAGATGATTCATCCACCATGGCTTTTTCCAATGCCTCCTGCCGGCGTAGGCGGTCAAGTGCGCTCGCCTGTTCCCGCCCAACCCATTCCACGAGCGCTCTGACACGTTTGTTCATATCACCCACACTCATCCGCTTACTAGGCCATTTGACCTTCACACCCCGCTCCATTGTCCGCTCTAAACTCTCTGACCTCCCTTTAGGGGCCTCAACCGCACCACCAATTGCAAACCCAGCGCGCACTTCGAGCGGTTGTGGAGTGTTGGTCGGTAACATCTCCTCCAGATGGGCCAGGTAATCCGGCAGGTGCCAGGACGTAAAAAGTGGTTGCTGGGACACAACATATGCGTGCGAATTACGGTATGCCCGCGAGGCCTCTGCGGTGCTCGGCCCTGCAGATTGCCCACCCCCACCTGTATTCTGATTTCGCCGAGTCCCATGGTCATGAGCTAAACTGCCTGGCCCATGAGATAGAACATGAGATGTGGGCGGTCTCTTCGATGCATTTGCGGTCTTGGCCCGGCTGTTATTGGCTTGTCGTTTTGGTGGAGGTGCCACTTTTGACAATAAATCATTGGGGCAAGTAAAGGAATAATGTGAGTACCTTCATCTCCCTCTGCAGACGCAACATTCTCTTGGGCAGCCACTTTCCGGCCACCGCGTTTGTTTCTTGGTGGTTTTGAAGGTGGGGCGGGGGCTTGAGACAGAGTTTTGCTTTGACCGCTTGGAGTTTCATCTTGGACCTCAGTGGACAGAACCAGCCTATCAGATGTGGTGGATACAGATCTTGTCCGCTTCTTCGGGATAGCACAGGCTGGCTTTTCCCTAGGATCAATTCAGAAACATTTTCATATATCGCAAAATGACGTACTCACACCTCATCTTCTCTCTTTCGTTTTTTACGGTTATTGGCCTCTTCACTATCTCCTTCTGGCTCGGGTTGGCTGACCGAATTCCCAGTACCGGGAGGAGGTAAGGTCGCGGGAT
>QGOG01001901.1:0-16528 GCA_003313185.1 Collybia sp. MG36
TTCCCAAGATCGCCCAAAGCGACGGCCTTCGTCACCTCGGAGATCGAACGCACTTGATCAGTAAGGTTAGAGGCCATTTTCTATTTATATGTAAGACCAGCAATGCCGAAGGCGATCAGAACGTGCTCACATTGACGTTTCTGGTCAAGTCAGCCCAAGTGCCTTGAACGCCCTCTACTTTAGCTTGTCCACCAAGTATACCCTGTGTCCCCACCTCCAAAGCCACCCTCGTGACTTCGGAGGCAAATGCAGATAATTGGTCCACCATTGAATTCACGGTGCCTAGATCAAACCGTTATCTATCGCTTCTTACCGATGAAAAGCCGACCGACCTTTCAACGTTGACATTTCTCCCTCCACCTGTATCTGGATTTTTTGTGTAAGATCGCCCCGAGCCACGGCAGTGGTCACCACTGCAATCGAGCGCACTTGATCCGTTAACGATGAGCACATTCTATTGACCTGATTATCAAACCAGTGAGGAAGTCGCATCTGAGCGGCCATGAGAGATTACTTGCATTCCTAACAAGTTCAAACCACACTCCTTCAACATCTGGCACATGCGCCTGACCGCCTAATTTGCCCTGACTCCCCACCTCTAATGTGACACGTGTAACCTCAGCCGCGAGCGCCCGTAACCTAATCCGCGTCAGAAAGTAGTGAAACGACAATTGGAATACAAACCTAACCACCATGCCATTAACCGTATTCTTAAGATCCAATATTTCTCCGCGGGCATCAACTTCGATCTGCTTCGATAAATCCCCAAGAGCGACAGCTTTCGTGACCTAAATCCATAAACATCCAAACTGCAGATATGGGCTTGATATTTCATTACCTTTGCTATAGACCGCACCTGCGAGGTTAAATTGGCCGCAAGCTTGTTGACAACGCCAGTAAGTTCGCGCCAGGTACCCTCGACATCGAGAACGAGAGCCTGGCCACCGAGTTTCCTTTGAGACATGTTTAGATAGGTCAACACAACATGGTATTAGTTACCCTTCTGTGCCAACTTCTTGCGATACACGGGTTACCTCTTTCGCAAATTGTCCTAATTTGTCAACCTAGCGGCGCAAAGTCAGCATCCCATGGAGCGCGATGTGATATACAGACCATAGTATTGATAACGTCCTTGAGCTGAACCATAACCACGCCCTGTACCGGAACAGTAATCTTCTGGCTAAGATCGCCGCGAGCTACTGCATTGCACACTCTTGCTACATCTTGAACCTGGGCTTTGAGGAGTTTGAGTTCTTCGACGGCACTCATGCCACTCTCGAATGCGGCTGCTGCGAGTGGGCCCATAGGTACGACGAGGGGAGATGACGTATTCGAAACCGGTGATTCGGGGTGACCATTCCGTTGAGAAAAGGGTGCGTTAGCGAGGGTAGATTGACCACAAGTAGGGCAGTGGGCATGCACCGAAGTCGGCGGGGCAGAGGAAGATCCGTTGACAACAATAGCAGCTTCAGTCTGAGCCTTTAGGGTTCCATACGCGCGGGCGAACATATTGGAAGGATCGATCGAACTTTGGAGGCCATCGAGGGAGATGGTCATGGAAAGAGGGTCTGCCTTCTTGGATAGTTTCAAGTCGAAATTCTGTGAAAGGTCCTCTTCCCCATCTCCCACTTCGATATCCTGCAAAGACATTGTAGATCAACATGGATTCAACCTAAATTGAGGGGTCGTTGGGGATGGAATGACACCTACACTGCGTGGCTTCTTGATCCCGTTGGTGCATCCTGCTGGATCTGTGGCCTTGATAACAGCAAGAGTCTCCTCAGCTGTATACATTCGCTTAGCCATGGCTGTCAACGAACGGAGTACGCTTTCTGTTTGCCAGTCGCTGGGTCCATCATAACGCGGAATCGGCGCTGAGAGGGGCCCGAGCTCGTAGATGGATAGAAGGGCGACAAGATGGGAACGAAATGGGTCCAGCGGATTTGATTCTGTCATTGTAGCCATCTGTAGCGTAGCCACTGTCGCTGTCAGCGACAAGGAGGGGGATGATGGTAAGATGTGAAGCTTGTGAAGGCCAAAAGGTAAATCTGAGGGTTATTGTTTGTGACTAAGCAATCCTGCACATCAAGCACAGGTTCCTCATCATCCCTCAATTCGAGATCCAGGCTCAGAAACCTGAAATCTGAGTCCCCTACACTCGTGAAATCAGCATGGACATTTTCTTCATCGATCCGAGCACCCCGCAGCGGAGTCTCCTTCCTAGACGCTGAGCCCGAGTGGCAACACGAGTTCAAGGCCAGGCGTTTCTCACAATGACATCGCACTTTATGTAGTATGAACCAATAGGATCTCTACCTCACAACATCGACGGCATCTACATGTATGTAGGCTCGGATCATCAGCTGACGCCGGGGTATTGCGGGGTAGCGCACAGGAACGCAGTAAATTTTCACAACAAACCTGCATGGCCGGACCTCTGCTCCCGCGTTTTTTTTGCACGGATCTTGGAAGATGCTCCAACGGCTTCACACAGTTGTCGGCACCGTCCCGACCAAGCGATACATCCTATCCTCGCGTCAATCATCGTCAATTTGTTGCGCCAGCTTTCGAGCTTTATTGACTGCCAATATGTCCACGACTAGCCTATTGCTTCAGGATGGTAGGTCGAAGGTGCCAGATCGAATCGCGAATCGCTCGGAAGTCCTCTGGTAGCTGATATCGACACACCCCTCTCTGTTTAGCACGAAACGTCGGCTACTTACTTCTACCACCGTCCGTGTGGTGCCTCACATAGCGTTACGGGCCAATCTGAATTGAGTTCCTGGACTATCCTAAAAGCCAATCAGTCAACCATCTAGGCTAGACCAGTGGTTGCCACCCGATATCCGCTAGCGCGACTAAACGCTTGGGATACAGGCCCACAATCCGTTACGCTTTGAGTTGCGTAACAGGTCCAAATCTTGAGTGCGAATCAGAACATGAGTGGTACGTCGCCGTTCCCAGTTGGCGGTGAGCATCGAAGACGGAGCCGGGTTGACACCCAAATGACTGGAACTATCTCAAGTAAATGAATCAGACTCACCGAGAGTGGCATACTTATAATTACTCTGCTACATATGGCGCTCTTTTTTCACGACGGTTTTGGAGGAGGGTCACATAATTGGTAATCCATTGTCTTGTGTCATTTTTCCCGGCGGGTGCGGATGCATGTGTCGACAAGCATGAGCCACAGAAATTCCATTGACATACTATAAACACGCCGCGACCTTCAACACTCCCGTAAGAAAGCAACACGATGCTCCACATAGCCCTGAATCACGTCAGGTCTGGTTCACAATAGTTCGTTGGGGCTCCTCCAGAATATTATTGCCTGATAGAGGCCTTGGTCTTCTCGACAAACTAAACACGCTGGGAACACACTATCAAAAAACTCCCGAGAGCGGCGATACAGCGCAGAAGATCGCCCTTCCTCCAGCTGGATCTGCCAATCTCCATCATAGAAAATTGAAGCTGCTGATTGAATGTAATCAGTTACCGGGCTGTAGTTTAGCAGCCTAACAGGTGCCTGTGAAAGTGTCAAGTCGGCAAGATAAACCTCCTCGTATCCTGTTGCGTCCCAGAGAATCCGCGGAGCCGAGCGACACCATGAGGTGTCCAACCAATGAGAGTTTACCCAGCCTGTCGAATCACTTGGGGGGTCCGATGGTGGATGGGGGAATAGTTACCGCTGTCACCCGACTGTTCGTCGTCGTAATCCACCATCGTGGCGTGTGCGCACCGTGCTGTATCATCCAGTCAGATGGCCGCGGACGCTTCGCGAGTATTCGGGACTGCTTGGCCCGGACGGGTCATATAACCTAATGGGCCTCACAAATGACGGTGGTTTTCGTTGAATAGAAGTGCATTGCAATTGGGTCACGCTGACAGGTATGTAAGACGCATTTCATCCATCTTGAATCTTGATGAATATTATTTCGCAAATATAAATATTTTAAAAGGGCTTCACAAGATCACTGCGACAAGTACTTATCTGATGTAGGGCGACCATGGAAGAAGGCACGCCGGCGTATGAAGACGGACATCTGCTAAGAATATCCTTTCCTTGGACCCCACGCCATGTCATGATGCAACGATCACATACTTCATTGAGCTGCTAAGCAAAGCATCATCTCCATGATCCAAACTCCCAAGATCCTTCCAAAAGTTGGACGCTCCATAGCCAAGCAGTGACTGGGTTCCTAAGTTGATATGAGTGATCTTGGCGTGGGTAGGCTGGTGTTGTAATCCACAGGCTGCAGCTTCCCCTGTCCAAATCACACCAGCCTGAAATTGGGCGCCGATACTCAATACATACCTCGGCGCTCATCGCGGAGCCCGAGCTGAATAACGCCAGCGTATGATGGGGAGATGCAATGCTGTCTCGTGGGTGGTAGACCCATCAGCAGTTGTTCGTCCTGCTTGTGTTGGATGTAAGCGCCATGAATTTAGAACACGGTCAGGGACAAGAGGCACAATAGCCTCCTCAATTCCAGTTTGAATCTTGGCAGTAATATGGGGGTCCTGGATGGACGCCAGCCGAAAGGGCATAAATTGAGATTCATCAGCGGCATATCGGCCAGTGCAGCATAACGCTTGACGCTCGACGCTCAAGTGCCCCCCACTCCCCGCTGTCGGATATGCATTGCGTGCGGCAGGTACCACAGACACCTTAACCATCGCGAAGGGAAATTTCAACTCAACATGTTAGCTTTATGCCCCCCCTCCGCAGACGCTGAAGATGACGGGGGAGGAAGTGCGCGATTCCTCGCTGGTCAATGTTATGTAGACGGGCTGCTTTGAATCTCAGCTGCCCCCTGGCAAATCCTACAGGCGAAATGAGCCAAGAAAAATAAACTGGAATTGAGTGCAGCTAATACCCCAGCCCAGGGTGACCCTTCCCCGTAGACCTTCGTATTAGGACCGCGTCGTTGATGTTGATGTCCCACCCTATCTCGCCCCGGCGAGGGCATCCCCGCTCGTTTCAGCAACCCTTGAGTGGACAGCTTAAGAGGGCTGATCACGAACAGAGGGGGCTAAACCTAATAAGTTATAACCTTCTCCATTCATCGATGAGGTCTCCATTCACCAGCGCTTTGTTCGCATTGATCCCTGTTGTTTATTCCATCACACTCCCAAACGCAGACACGCCACTATTCTATCTCGTGTCTAGTTCGTCCAATGCGGAAGCAAATCTTTTAGTGCGCTCTATTTCATTCCTTACTGGATGATCCACTAAACGATGAGCCAGCCGTTACGCACCAGCGGTGGTTCGAGTGATGGAGCGGCATTGAAAGGATCCGGTCCTATTGGCCAATTCTATTACATGCAAGGAAATTTCGCTGTTGATCAACCCCCTCAAACGACCATACCAACACTTCGACCCATCATAAATTCCGTGCTCACCGGCAGCGGGTGCACACCAGGCGGCCCTCTTGCATTTGTGCGAGGGTCGGGCTCGAGTAAATGTGTACGATCCGGAGGCTTTTGGCTCCACTCAAATGAAGAAAACAGCCAGCTCGGAGCAAATCTGGTGTTGAATTGGGTCGGGGCTTTTTACGCGTGTGGAGCGAGCCTTGATGTACGTGTGTTATTCGGATTGCCTTGAATGCGCTCTCACCATTTGACACAAGATACGATATGAAGTCTCACCTGCCGACGTGCCAGCTGGATGTGTGGCAGTAGATTTATATACTGTCCCTGTTGTGTAAACCCACAAATGCCCTCAGTAAATCATGAAGGATAGTCAGCATCTGACCTTACGGTTGCCAACACTACAGGGTTTGGTGAAAGTTTGGTAGAACATAACCTGAAAGGCAGCCCTGGACTTCTGATGGACGCCAATCGTGAAGTCATTCACGGCGGCACTGGTCAGGAGTGTTGAGCGCTTGTTGGCCGTAATCCAGATGCCGAGTGATATGCATCAACTATCCCGAATATCAACATCGTTTCAGGCTAGATCAGCTGTTAAACTTCCCGTACGAACGTAACCCTTAGGGTCTCCCAGGAGCACGAATTAAGCATCCTGTGAACGATGGGCGGCTGGGCGGGTTCAAATTGGGTATAAGAGACCCAGGTTTGCTTGCAGCAGCAAAGATGAGACTCCTTTCCTTGATCACCTTAGCTCTAGCGTCCAGCGTCTTCTCCGTAAGGGTCCCAAACGCGGATACACCTCTCTTCTACCTTGTATCCAGTTCATCCACCGCATCCGCCAATCTCTTAGTGAGTCCATCACCCGTAGTCGCGGTGGGGTTTTGCTTTGATTCGCATCCGCTGACATCACCCCCTCTCAGCCGCTCCGTACAAGTGGCGGCTCGATTGGCGGTTCCACCCTCACAGGCTCTGGGCCTGTTGGCCAATTTTACTTCTTCCAAGGGCAATTTGTTGCTGTAGATCCAAATGGCCCTCCTCAGACCCCAAATCCTACCTTGAAGCCCTTGATATCCGCAGTGCAGTCAGCCACGGGATGCAGTCGTGCCGGGGGCCTCGTTTTCGTCCAAAGTTCAAGCACCAACAAGTGCGCTCGACCGGCGGCGCCGCAACTACGCTCGAATTCGGAGAATAGTCAGCTCGGGGCGAGTTTGACGCTTGACCCTGGGTCGTTTTATGCCTGCGGTCCTACGTTGGATGTGAGTTGTCCTCGTGATTTCCGCTAAGTGAGAAGCAGCTAAATCATCTTCAGGTTTGGTACAAGGATGCGGCTGGTGATGCGCCAGCAGGGTGTAATTCCATCAGCCTGTACACCGTTCCCGTTGTTTAGCGATTCCAAGTATTGGAGGAAGGATGAATAGGACATTATTTTGTTGAGACCCACTGGTGGCTTCATGGCCTTGCAGCAACAGTCGGGCGTGTCACAACCCACTTGAAGTCAGATGCATATGGCCATGTAGATCTGCTATTTGGTGGCATTGAGGCTCGCATTTTTTCTAACGCGGAGTAGGCTTGAAGTTGTTGAATACGACTATCCTCACGATTGAGTGGCCGCCGGTATACCAGATTAGATTTTACCCCACTCCGCTGCTAGCGAGCGCTTTTGTTCGCATTCTAGTATGTCACACCGCGGCCACAAACGAATAATGCATGACGCAACGACCAAACTGCACTATGCCCACTAATTATTGATATATTGTGAAGATTTGACTTGGAGCCGCCCGTTGGCAACGTTTGTGTGCTCTCAACGTGGTGATTAGCTCTGGGTTATGGTTGAAAAAAATGTCCAAAAATTGCTGAGTTGATGATCTCAAGCTTTGCGCGCGGGGTGATAGTCAAAAAGGCATCGCGTACCCCCGATGTAGTGCGCCTATGGTGCCATCCTGTTCTTAACTTGTATTTGCAAATAAAAGCGCGCGACAAACTGAATGAAATGGTGCTGACCAACAGGGTGGATATGTGAAATGTGAAAATGCCAACACGCCCGGCGCAATCTGTGCTGATGGAAGCACAATACCACCCTCGTGGTCATATTCAAGGGAAATCCTGAGCGTCACAATCAACTCTGAGCTTGGGGATCTGAGAGCCCATCGCCGCCACTCGCGGAGTAGGCTTGGAGCCGGGTAAATGGGGGGGTGGGAGGCTAGATCCATTGTTGAACTAACCGTAAGAGCGTAATGCACTGTGCGCAACCCATGGGGCCGCGAGAACCACGAATGAAGCATCCTGTCATCGATGGCCATCCGGGGCGAGTTTTGAATACAAAAGACCCAAGTTTGCTCGCAGTATCAACAGCGAAGATGAGACCCTTTCCTTGATTACATTAGCTATCGCGCCCAGCCTAGTCTTCTGCAAGGTTGTCCCAGGCGCGGACACACCTCTCTTGTACCTTTGTGTCCAGTTCAGCGGCCTCGCCCACCAATCTCTTAGTGAGTCCACCGTAGTCATGGGGTGGGGTTAACACGACCCCTGCTACCAGCCACTCCGTACGAGCGGCGGCTCGATTGGCGGTTCCACCCTCACAGGCTCCGGACCCACAGGCCAATTTTACTTCTTCCAAGGACAATTTGTCGCTGTGAATCCCATTGACCCCTAAATCCTACCTTGGTACCCTTGGTAGTCGCAACAGAGACACCGGCTGGATGCACTACCGGCGGGGGTCTTGCTTTCGTCCCAAGCTTCAATAGGTGTGCTCGACCGCGACGCTCGAATTCGGAGGATAATCGGCTCGGGGCGACAACGATGTTGGTGCTCGACCCTGGCTCGTTTTATGCCTGCGGCCTTGCATTGGATGTGAGCCCCCCACCCCCATAATGTTTTCACGAAAGTGATAAGCAACTGACTCGTCTTCAGGTCTGGTATAAGGAGGCGGCTGGCGATGCGCCAGCTGGGTGTAGTCCCATAAGCCTGTACATTTTTCCCGTTGTTTAGCGATTCCAGGTATTGGAGGATGGGTGAAGAGGACACTGTTTCCCTGAGAACCAGCGGTTTCCTTAGACTGGACTTGAGTACATAGGCAGTACATAGCCCCACAGCGATAGTTAGGCCAACATGAGGTGTCAGACATCGTGGGCCCGGGTGTCTCAGTCCACCCCGAGATGGCCGGATAACCTGAGAAATATTGAGGCCACCATTTTCACTCGGCGTGGGGTGGGCTTGGAACCGAATAGGGGGGTTGGGTGGGACTTGAGGTTTCTTCCCGACACTACGGATGGCTCCACTGGTGCGAGTAGTTGGACATACAACGGGCAAGATCCATGAATCCTAAAAAAGTAGCGGATTCCCGATTTGAGATTGTCACGAGATTCGTTCTTGACCACTGTGTCGATCCCGAAAATAGCTGAAGGATGGGAGGCGGCGGCGTCTCGCCAGCGTGTCGGGGCTTGGGGAACGAAGACCTAGCATACTGAGAAACCGGGCAAAGATCCGGGAACGCCAACGTGCCTGAAGCAATCAGTGGCGATGGAAGTACAATACCCCCCGCGGTCATATTCAAGGGAAAAAATCGCATGCGAAAGTGGATCGATGGCAATGTCGTCAATACTTGGGGAGTTCCTACCATCAATTTACACACGAGACCGACAGCCGATGTTAGCATCACACTTCGGAAACCATTAGGCGGACCGAAGGCTTGGGCGTGCGTAGCTTGAGACGGTTTTTGCCCGCAGGGGAAAGGAAAAGGCCGACGGCTGAGCATGTTTTGCTTCTCGATGGTTACACATGAGTTTCTCAAGTGCACCAACGATAACAAGATTGTTTTGGGGTCCCACCGCATTATGAGACTTCGACGTTGCATCCGGGGCAAAAATGGAAGGAGCCTGGAAACAACACGAAAAAATTAATACATTTGAGGACGTGCACAAGAGGAGCGCCATAAAGGGATATTTCATATCATTCTTTGGCTATGCTTACCTCAAAGCCACCACCCATTCAGCCCCGGGTAATCGCAGAGGAGTAAATGAAGCTCAGCGAACCCAGTTCTGTGACGGATCCCAAGCCGGCCCAACCCAAGCAGCCCAACCCATCCAGTTTTACCCACCCAATAGCATCCAACATCTCATATCAGAGTTCGGACCGAGCCTGCGAGCCCAACGCACTTATCATCAACACCAACGCGGATACAGCTCCGCTTACCCCAACTAGCATATATGCTTCCTGTACACGTCTCTGGGTTCAACACCTTCCGGTCCATATTCGTTCAATGCAAAAAAAAACGTCCTTCACACCGATTGTTGAACCTGTAATCGAGCGACGGAGATCCAGAAATAAACGGACCTGGTCGGACGCTAGCAACGACCCACCTACCTGGTAGCATGGAAGCCCCGAAATCAACTGGAGGACGAGAATGAGCAGTTACGTACCAACCTTGAGTGCTCGATTTCATCTCTCAGGACGTGCGTGAGATGACGTTTGAGGATCGTCATGCTCGTTCACCAAAACTTTGACCTCCAACGAAATATCACGAGCCCCCACGACCGTGAAAATCGCAAAAATAAAACACGACCATACGTTGCTATTTGATGGCCTTGTGAACAATCGACGTCTTGATGAGGGAAATAATTGAAAATGCTCAATAGAGTTTTCCAAAGAGAACGGCCATCGATCTAGCTGTTTGGTGGAAGGTTCTGTCTGGGATGATTTGTTGCTAAAGCTCAAAAATAGGTGGGTACGTTAGATCGATGAGAAAGACAGGTTCCGTCGTTGAGTGATTTGGGGCCAAGGTCCAGGAACAGGTGTGGGGGGAAGAGCTGAGACAGCCCCTGAGGCCTGAGGCCTGAGCACTGGAGGCGAACAGCGGCGGCGGGGAAGGTGGAGGAAGGGCGGCCTGAGAGCATGAAGAAAATATGACGGCCTGGGAGGTCCAAAAAAGAGTTGGCCCCAAAAGCCAGACCGCCCCCGCGCTGCGATCGCAAAACCGCTGCAGGACGCCACGATCAATGCGAATTGATATTGATATTGGGACAGGGAGGGTAACCAATCATCCGCAGATATGTGCACCGGTCCGGTCAAGGTCATGCTTGAAAAATATATTTGGGTATCTAATTGGCAATAAAATTTCTATTTATGAACATGGGACGTCATGAGATTGTCTCTGTGTACAAAAAATCATTATTTCCACATTTCCCATGCGGTGTCTCAACTCAAGTACCCGACAAACACCGCACATCTCGGCGATTCCATTGTTCGCTGCCTCTACAATTGGCGGTGCTTTTCCCTCCCTCTCACGGGAAGACGATCACATTTCTGAACCTTGTCTTGTTTTTCATAACACCATCGTAGGCGCTCACAAAATCATCAAGTGAATGCTCTTCCACGATTGCCTTTACGCCTATAAGGATTAATTATTAGAATCCAGAATGGGGATAGAACAAAGAAACGCCTTGCCTGCATTCACGGAGTAATTCACGCAGTTTTCCATATCCGGCGCACAGCCACAGCAGTGGCCCTTCATCGTTGCTCGGTTCATGTTGAGAACCAAGTTGTGGAACTGGGTATCGGGCATCAGGTAAACCAGGTGACTCTGGTGAAGCATGCTGACCTTGATTTCTGCATCCACTGCAGCCGAAACTAACATGATGGTTCCGTTCTTGGCCACCGCTGGAATAATCTTGCTGATTTCGTCGGCGTACGGAGCGGTGCACAGGATGAGGTTTGCGCCCCCTAGTGATTGTATGTACTCCACTGGGTCAGTGGCGGATGCATCAATGTAACCGACGGCACCGAGCTCGAACGCGAGGGATTTCTTGGAGGCTGATGTTGAGAGGGCGTATACTTTCAGGCCCAATTTTGTGGCGTACTAATTTTTTTCAGCTCATGCGACGACATCGTGGAAACCAAAATTACCTGAACGGCGAGATGTCCCAAGCCGCCAATTCCTTGGACGACACAGATATCTCCCGGTGACCAGTTGCAAGCAAGAATTGCATCATAAACCGTTGTACCTGCACAAAACAAGGGGGCGAGTTCGGCATAACTCGCTTTCTCGAGTGCTTCCTCGGGCACCGAGACAACGGCTGAATATACCCGTCATTAGTGCTTCTTGTTGGGGAATACCATTTACTCACCTGTCTCTGGGGCATAGACGTATTCGGCGTGGCCTCCATCGAAAGTGAATCCAGTAAAGTCGCCCACTTCACAGCACCAGTAATCGCCCTTTCTGCAATATCGGCATTTGTTGCAATATCCGCCGTTCCAGCCTGCGGCGACTAGTCCACCAAGCTTGAAGCGTTTGTCATCCTGCAGCGCTGACCCGATAGCGGCAATTCTACCGATAGCTTCGTGGCCTGGTGTACGAGGGTACTTGAGGCCTGGCCAAGTACCCTCTTTTACGAAGTGATCAGAGGCACAAATGCCAGATGCATGAACACGGATAAGGATTTGGTTGGCTGTGGGCGTCGTAAGTTTGCGTGTCACAGTCTCCCAAGGGGCCCCTGGGGCTGGGCAGGCCACTGCAGCATGGTTAGCCACTGGCAGAGGATCACTGACGGTCAGCAATACTGACCCGCCTTGTAGGTTTTTGGGAGATGGTGGACTGAAGTCATTTTGGTTGGCTGCCAGATAATTTTGGGAGAGGGTAAGAACGTTGGGGGTTACGAATGGATACCTCGGCCTTTTGAGGAAAATTGACCATTGCGGGTTTCCCTCGGGCATCCAATTTTATCAACTTGGTATCTCCAACAGCAATCTGATGCTTACTGACCCAGAAAATAACTAGTATTTCTATTCTGTATTCTATGAATGTCATGGGCCGATCGTTGACGGCAGCAGCGTGACGTCCGACTGTATCCAGGAAAGTGGAATCGAGCCATCAATTCGATGATAGGCATGTAAGCTACAGGTCCCACATGCATCACCGTGGATCCTGCCATTTGACCATCACAACCCAGGGTGGTTTGAAAGCCGGCACGCTTGTTACTTATCTCCGAAAGTACAATGCCTAAAGCGAGCCCACACGAATCCCGGCGTAGAGATGATGCGCGGCCCATTGGTCCAAATTTAATTTTACCCGTGGCTCCAAGGAATTAATCCGGTAAGCATATCACCTCAATGAATTGCATCTACCCGATGTCGTCGGGTTCCCCTCCGTTTTCCGGCGCAGTCCCATATCGCCGTTTTGCTAACATTTCTTTGGGACTAGTACACCACCGTCCGGTTTCTCACTTTCCTGGCATCGCTAGTCGAGAGTGAAACGTGGGATCTCGATAACCGCCCATCCTGATGTTTATCTCGAGGAAATCTTCCCCCAGATTTTTCCCCATTCGGCAATACGCCACGGCTCCATGTCCAGATTGGACGTGATATCATCGCGATGACCCAGTCTAAATCATATTCCCGACGTCGCCCTGTTTGATGTTGACGCGCGCCCCCATCTCCCGACCAATCTAGTTCAGGCCAAGCAATCAAGCGTCCCTAACTATCGCGACTACCAGTGGGGCGACACATCAACATGAAACAATGCATGTGCACTAGGAAATAGACACTGCTTTGGAGGTATAAGTACGCCAGTAAAATTCCTCTGGAGCAGTAATCCGCCTCTTTCATTTGATTTGAAGCGAGTCTAAGGGAGTATGAGTCCGATATCGCCTTCTGCCATCCTTCTCCTCTCGTCCCTTGCCCGTGTGGCGTTACCAGTCTCCGGTCGCCTTCTATTTACGCCCAACGATGTCGTAAATGGCGATTACGACTTCATTGTCGTTGGAGGTATCCAATTTTTCTTCAAAGAAGCCGAGTCCGAGACTGACATGGCTAAATATAGCCGGAGCCGGCGGGAGCGTCGTCGCTAACCGCCTTAGCGAGTCACAATCCACCAAAGTCTTGCTTCTCGAAGCGGGGCCTGCGTACGCAGTCTTCATATCCCAACGTTACATCCCTCTCATGTTCTGCTCTGCCTCATTTTAGGGAAGCTGGGGTCTTGGACAGCGTCGTGCCCCTTCTCAGTCCCAATATGACTCCCGACAAGCCGTGGAATTGGAACTTTACCGTCACACCCCAGACTCATCTCAACAACAGAACATTCGCTTACCCAAGAGGCCGGATGCTTGGAGGTAGCACATCAGTTAGTAAGTGTTTTGATGCTCGTCGATCAATGGCGCCCAACCGTTGATCTACCCTTCGAGTATTTGTTTATTAATGATCGTCCCTTAGATTATGTGGTCTTCAACTGGGGTGCATCTGACGATTACGACCGCTGGGCAAAGGTGACCAATGATGATGGCTGGTCTTGGAGCAAAATGATACCCTACATGCACAAGGTACGCCTAGGCCATACGCCCGCGCCTATACCTTCCAACGACTCCCTCCTTAGGTTGAACGTTTCACGTCACCTCCCACCCCAAACCTCCTCAAACCAGCCAACCCCGCCCAATTCCTCCCCGAAGCTCATAGTACCAACGGCACTGTTGTCACGTCTTTACCGGGTTTCCCAACAGAACTTGACGAAAGAGTTATGGGCGCCATAAATCAAGTACCCGGGTTCAATTACAATGTTGACATGAACCGGGGTGATGAGACTGGCATTGGTTCGCCCTCCCCCTTCCACCCTCCAAGCTTTGCTCATGCAACCCCTATACAGGTTGGGTTTACAGTTCCATTGATGGTGCAAACCGGAGCAGTGCGGCTACCACCTATCTGGACGAGGACGTACGGGCACGACCCAACTTGGACATTCTTGTGAATGCTCAAGTGACTCGGCTGTTGAAAACTGGTGTAAATGGAAAGAAATTGGCTTTCAACCAAGTTGAATTCGCTCAGTCCTCCACCAGTATGCTTTCGCAAAATACACTCAGGCTTCGCACTAACGAATGCAATAGGTCCACGATTCACTGTCAAAGCTAAGAAAGAGGTTATCCTCTCCGGAGGAGCTATTAACAGCCCCCAGCTCCTTCTTCTTTCCGGTATTGGCCCGTCTGCCCACCTCAAAAGCCATGGAATCGCCCCATTGGTGAACCTTCCAGGCGTTGGACAAAATTTGGCAGACCACTCGCTTCTTCCGAATCAATTCCGCGTCAATTCTACCGAGACTTGGGAAAAACGGCGTGACCCGGCAGTTTTGCAACAACAGTTGGATGAATGGAAGAAGGGCACTGGACCGCTTATCGACACTATCTGCAACCACATTGGTTGGGGAAGGGTCCCAGATAACTCCAGTATCTGGAATGATGGAGGGCGCCGAATTCCCGATCCCAGCTCGGGCAGTACAAGCGGTCAATATGAATTAGTTTTCTCTGTATGTTGTCAAGTATCCGTGCCATGAGAAACTGACTAATGGATTCTTAAGAATGGATTTGTTGGTGTTATCCAGCCCCTGCCCGACACTGGCAACTACATGACAGTCATTACCAATCTTGTCAGCCCAGCATCTCGTACGTTGATTTCGCTCCCCCCATCCCGTCGGAGTGATATTCATCTACTCAAGGTGGATCGCTGACACTGGCGTCATCCGATCCCTTCGCGGCTCCCCTGATCGATCCAGGCATGCTCACTTCGAAGATCGACTTGTTGATTCTCCGAGAGGCCTATAAAGCCGCGCGTCGCTTCCTTGCTGCCCCGGCATTCAAAGACTACGTGATCGAACCATTCGGAACAGCAGGTGCTAGCTCCGATGCCGATATCGATGCATACATTCGAAACTTCACCACGAGTGTGTGGCATCCTGCTGGCACTGCCGCCATGGGTAAAGCCAAGGGCGGCGATAAAATGTCTGTCGTAGACCCTTCACTTGTTGTCAATGGTGTCAGCGGCGTTAGGGTGGTTGACGCATCGGTTATGGTGGGTTCAAGTTCATTCCTGACGTGCCGGTACCGTAACTAATACATTCTATACAGCCTTTCATTCCCGCCGCGCATACGCAAGCTCCTATTTATGCTATCGCCGAGCGTGCGTCCGACCTCATCAAGGCCGCATGGAAGCTGAAGTAACCAATACCTCGAATACAATTGGTCCAACTCCTCCAAATTCTCATCCTTTACATCCAATCTTCAACACATTTATAGACCCCAACGCATTCTAATTATTGTAGTATGTTATTTTGCTAACAAGAGCCACCGATGCTATATCGTACAGATATTGATTCAGTCTGAGAGCCCCATGTAGCAGTCTAATGTCTAATTTTTGAACTAGAAGGTGTCCCAGGCCTCCCGCGATATGTCTATTTTCAGGGGCCCATCAGAAATTTGCAGTAGCGAATACTGGTACTAGAGGAAAATCGTAACATGATTGAAATATATTTTACAGTTCGGGCGTTCGCAGTGGATACCAGTTATTATCACCTTTTTCTTGGCTGAAGAGCCTTCAAAGCTTCATTGGTCGACCGGAGGCCGAGGACCTGGTCTTGTATACGAATATATTGGTTCAAGTTGACAGCAGTTCAGGACAACAGAGGTGTTGCCTCGTTGGCCCTTCGTGAGATAAACGTGAAAGACGCAGCAGGCTGGAGTCAATGGGACTACTACTTGCGAGCCACCCTAATTGGTGGCTCTGAACTGGAGAATCATAATGAATCATAGCAACGTAACCAAGCTTGGTAACCCTAACCCAAGTACCATAACACCCAGATTTACAACAGCACGACCCTACACCAGTTCAAGTTGGACCTGGCTACCTACTCTATCATAAACACTCCTTCACCAATCACGACAAGAATAACTGAAAACGGGAAATATCCCCTCTCGGTTTCATACGCGACGTTCAAGACAATCCATAACCATTTGTAAATATATGCCATGTCAAGCCAAGTGATAGGTATGGCTCATTCACGCGTCGAGGGGCCTGTCTGAGTGTTCTCCTAGCTTCTTCCGAGAACTGGGACGATGATTTCGAGTTTAACCAACAGTCGGAACGCGCTCATCCAGGCAAAGTATCTGATTCCAACCTAAATCACGATTTTGAGCCGCAGTTACCCACATCACAAACTCGGATGTCGACAGCAAGTTCTCATTTCACAGATTGGGATACCTCTCCTCCACGCGCTGGGGGTATCCTTGAAGACAAGAAGAACATAGGAAGCCCCCAACTGGCGGAGTGGGCTGAACCTGGCCCCCCGACGCCATCCAAACGCATTCCAACGCATTCGACGGAGAACTGGGATGACGACTTTGAGGAC
>QGOG01001905.1:0-41553 GCA_003313185.1 Collybia sp. MG36
CATACCTGGAGTTCACGAGGGAAAGAGTGAACTCCACTATCTACAGATCAACGAAGATAATCAAAATGATTTGTACGTGTTTACCTACAACTTCAGATGGCATTCCCGATTGGGAATTATGGTTGAGAACGAGCCGATAACAACATCGTTCGACAGGCACAGACAGGCTAAAACCCCCAACCCGCAACCGAACGCTTCATCCACATTTTATCAACGATGAAACATCTATCCCGCGCATGCTGTCGCACCCCCGCACGCCGTTTCTGATGTCCTGCCCTCTATAAAACGTAACCCAAACAGCGTCTTACCCGCAATCTGCATTGAACCGAACACTTATAAACTCGAAACGCATTTCGCGCAAGCTCTTTGTCCTCCAATCCAAACACGATACAATAGCCACAAACATTTTGTCGTATCACCCCACACCATCATTGGTTGAGACAAGTTCCCCACAATGTTACGTTGATCACTCGCAAGCCAAGGCCCTTACATTTTTGTGTGCATAATTTGTTCGCTAAAATCAAGCAATGTGTAACGAGGGATTGATTATGTTTCCTCCTCATCATCCAGCGCCACAGGGCTGAGCCAACTGCAGGTTGGCGACCAGTGCAGTAAAGTTTTGCACAAGAAGCAGACTCGTTCAGTAGATCATGGACGCATCAAACTTACGCAAGCAAGGTGTTCGTCGTCAAGGGCAGCGACCTCTAGTTGAGGAGCTAGTCAGGGAATTGCAGGAGGAAATGGCTCAGAAAAGATCACAGGTATCATTTGAATCGTTTTCTTTTCACTATCATGCTTCATTTCCATTCAGCAGACTCGGAGCTGGCTGGCCCTCCCATTGACCTCCAAAATCAAGTTGCGGCAGGAAAATGAACCACAGGTATTATTGAATATCCCTTTTTCACCACCCCGCCAGATTTTCACTTCCACAATCCAGAATGGTCGGCCGACCTCACCTGGGGTGAGGCCACCTGCCTCCCCCTTGCAACAGGAGAGCGAGCTTCAGGTATTTTTGAATCTCTCTTTCATTATTCTGCTACATTTCTACGATTCAGGAGAACCAGCCAATCCCGCTGGAGCCCCTCGGGCCCGGCACCTCGGGGGATAAAGGCGTCCAAACTTCGAGCGAGGAACCACGTCTGCGCCTAGAGGAGCTACAGGTGCAAGAGGAGGAGCTCGAGGTGAAAAAGGAGGTGCTTGGTGTACAGAAGGAGGAGTTACGGGTGCAAAAGGAGGCACTCGATGTACAGAAGGAGGAGCTACGGGTACAGAAGGAGGCACTCGACGTACAGAAGGAGGAGCTACATGTGCAAAAGGAGGCGCTCGATGTGCGGAAAGAAGGTCTCGAATTACAAAAGCGAGAGCTGCAAATGCGACACGAAGAGGTGAAGATCCAAATGGAAGCGCTCCGAGTGCGTATTTGCTCTCCAGGTTACCAGTAGATTCATTTGATGATGCACACGCAGATCCAGCTGGACGCTGTCAATGCAAAGGCAAAGCGCCAGAGGGAGGAGGCCGAGACTGAGAGCCATCGGAAGAAGGCCAAGCTGGAGTCTCGGGAGGTGAAGATGGAGATGAAGACCGAGCTCATATGATCCTGCGTGAGCCACAGCCAGGGCGCTTGATACAGTGCGCAAGCTAATCTCCTAGTTTCCAATCTCCATGTATTACAACTAGTTGCGTTTGCATAGCATCGCACATTCTCAAGCTTAACTCACGGACGCGATTTGGTAGCACGTCGACAAGTGATCATCGACCACCATTCGCGAGCGCAAGTGTTGGCGGCGGTAACAGGAATCTGCCTTGCTTAATAGACTTCAGTCCCATACTCTCCAATGCGTGAGTTCAAGCGCATTCTAGCATACCCGGACAGCCCGCTGTTGAGACGGATTCAGGTGGGGCAGTCGACGACCTCAAGGAAACCACCAGAGCAAGGGCAGACGAGATTATGCTCTGGGGCACGTCGCTTGGCCCAGACGCGCTGGGCTGCGGGAAACCTGCATCCCTGGGGACTGGAACCCCAAAATAGTACGAACGGGTGCGATTTCGAGGGCGAAGTGTTTTCTCAGCAGCTCCACTTGGGAATCGCATCCACCATGGCGAAAACCTAATCTTGTGATAGACGAACCCTCCCGCCGCGCCACTTTCGTGTTCGATCGTCTCTTCCCAGTCCTGTTGGTTGATATATGTGAGGAGCTCGAAGCGCACAAGCGAGAGCTGCGAATATGAAGGGAAGAACTCAGTGCATGGTCGGATTCATTTCATAGCACATGCCCAGACTCAGCTGGACGCCGACGGGCCCGAGGCAAAGCGCTAAAGCAAGAAGGATAGGCCGGAGCCTCGGCGACGTTGCAAGATTATTGATCTCGCATGAACTATTTGGTCTTAGTGGTGCAATATCCCAAGTCCATCTATCCATTGACCAGATGGTGGGATGGCTACTCCTATCAATTTCGGTTCTTTGTTACCTTCGTAAATTCTTCTGTTATCGTCAGACTATCATGCTGCGCATAAACATTTGAACATTGAACACTCCATGGGACGCAGCACAGATCAAAATATTTAGCCACAAATGAACGATCGATGCTCTGGTAAGCGCTCTTCAGCGCGAGAAGCCTAGACCATATTGATTGAAGCGTTGGGGGTCGGGGGAGACAAATTCGACACTCGACTTCCATACATACTCAAGACCTCAATTCATCAGCGGGCACAAATCTACATATATAAAGTACAACATAATGGTGTGGGCTTTACCTCGGCAACCATGCAAGCGCGGTTATTACAATGCCCGTGGCTGACCCGATCGCAGCAGCACACGATTGAAGGGTGGCCAGAGACGAGCCACAGAAGAGATTCGTCGAGCCATCGGTGTGGCTGATGAAGCCGCAATTTCCCAGAATGGTACCAGAGTTGACGAGAGTAAGTGCCCGAGTGGAGCAATTGAGGTTGAATGCAGGAGACGCAGGAGCAGCTCCCGGGATCAATTCCTGGTTGGGCCAATCAATATCCAACTTAAAATGGGGTGACGATATCAACTCACAAAGATGGTAGCACAACTGGGCTGTGTGAATCCGTGCGTGGAGAGTAGGGAGGGAGTGTAGAATTGTCCACCAGCGAGGGCCATATTGAACTTCATGTTTGTGCCGTCCGCAACCGCACCTGATACCGTCGGATTGAGGTTGTCGGTCACACCCGCCTGGGGTAGTCTGATATTCCCGGGCGATCCATCAGGGAAACACAGTGGCCGGGGAGGGAGCAGTCCCGGCGTGTTGAGGAATGGGTAGCTTTGCTGGAAGTCAATAACCATCTAACGGGCGAGGCCGTAAGCACATCGATGCTACGCGTCTGGTAATTTGAGGTTTACCTGTGCGGAGTTGATGCTAATACATTGGATATTATTCTGGATGACCTTGTTATTATATTTGATCGCAAGGCTTTCGCCGAATCCTTGGCCATTGGTTGGGTAATTCGCAACATGTCCTTGTAAGAATTCGAAGAACTGGACGGCAACGGGCGGATTAGCAGCGCTGGCTGTGCGGAGGTCGAAAGCCTGGAGGGTGGTTATGATATCCTGAGCAGTGCTCTGGTACCTTGCAGCATTACTATTCATGTCTGTCGTAGATCAGCTGACAGTCGCGGCCGCAAACCCAGGCGCATGAGCTTACAATTGGCAAACGCGCCTAGCCCCCGTATGAGCTGTTCCACCTTCTTTCTCGCAGGCTGGGAACCTCCGCCTGTCGCCCCAGGGAAACCTTGAGCAAGTCCAGTTGTCCCAACGCCAGATTGATCGCCAATGCTGTTGAGCTGTTAGATCTGGTCGCCACAATATGTCAAGAAACATACACTGCGAGCTTGGCAGAATTAATGAAATTGGAGGCAAAGACTAGACGCCACGTGAGGACGGTCAAGCGGACTTGGGTTACAACTACGACATACCAATATTGGGTATTGAATCAATGCGATTGACAACGGCGAGTGGCTCTGCTCCGGTGTAGAAGTTCGTCTGCAACCTGTTGATCCTGTCAACAGCCAGCTGGCTCCAGCCAATACACTCTTACCATGTACAGCCGCCCAGAGCCGAATTTCGGGGATCAGCAGAGAACGCCGTGATGAACTGCGTGAAGACTTGGAATTCGAATACATGTTCCGCTGAAAAATTCGTTGGACATTGAAATAAAGTTGAGGCAGTTTGTCACATACTGATGGCGCCTGCTGGCTTGCTCGCTGGTGCGGATGCGGCAATTTGGAAGCTATTTCCATTGGCGGCAGCGAAATCAAACATGGTGTGCGGGACACTCAAAGCTTCGTATTTACTCGCACCTGTAAATGGTCGTGTTAGCGTCAGTAGAGTCACGCTACAACCGATCTTACCATTATTTGTAGACGCGACCCTCTGACATCCATTTATCACTAGTGTTCATGTGAGGAGGTAGAATTGGACTGCGGGAATCACCCACCTCGTCCTGATGCCCTCTTCTCGAGTCGTTCGATACGAGACCTGCGTCTGCTTGGAGAATTGAGATTGTCATCGTCATTGAGATCCATGTCCGATATTAGCGCGTCAGTGAGTCCAAAATCTCCATAGCAATCTATATCGCAGAAAACGGTGATTGGTGTACAGGCTGGGGAGGAAGAGGAAGAGGAAGAGGTTGTCGAGGTTGAAGATGAAGAGGAGCCGCTAGGCTGGGAGGTCTGGGTGGGGTTGCTTCCGCCCCCGCCGCCCCCGTCGCCTCCGTCAGGCCCTGGAATTGGGGCTGGATAGAATCCGCCAACTTCGATTATGCCAGCAGGCAACGATCCAAGGATGAAACCCCCAATCCCCAAAATGAACGAACCTCCACCAAACGCCGCACCAACCACAACGGTTGTTGAAGAAGACGTGGGCACCGGAACCGCGGTCGAGTAGCCAGCACTTCCAGTGAAGGTCCTGAAATGCAAGATGGTCAATTAGAGTCGACGGTACACGAATATGCGATGCACACACAATCTGGTCGCGCCGGGAGGGGGAAGGGGATTCGCATCTATTGGAATTAGCATTGGCGTCAAGCCAGTGTCACGGACGACATACTGAATGTGGGGGCGACCGCTCCCGGCTGTGAGACCTGTGTCGGTGGGGACCCGATCACCTCGCCGCCAGGGGCAATCGTCACGACAACAGCGGCAGTGATAGTCGAGGTAGCGGAGGAGGTTGTGGTCGCTGGAACTCCGACCACGGTCTGAATGATTGTAGTTATGATTGTTGTGGTGATAACTGTCGGTTGACCAAGTGTGATGATAGTTGATGCGGTGGGGATTGGAATCGCGAGCGTTGTTCCGGGCGCGATGAATGTCTCTGTCTTGGCCCCGCTCGGGGGTACCGGATTCGTATCTGTCCATGTCGGTCAGGCAGAACACGATGGCGGATGCGTGTACTCACTGAATGGGATGAAGGTGACAGGTTGGCCATTCGTTCCGGTCGCAGGGGCTTGTGTCGGTAGACCAGCGCTGCTGTCGGGCTGTAGAGTAGGTTGGTGTCAGAAAACGCCTCAAGTTGGAACACGAACTGGTGTAAATGAGGACGAGAAGTGGAGCCAATCATTGAAGTTCAAGTAAGGCACAGATCCAGTGTTGCAATTCGAACCGCAAAACTGTCCAAAATTAGGCCAACAAGAAATGGGGATAGGTGGTCAATGACTGACACCAGCCCAAGAAACGATCGAGGCCCATAGGGCTATGACGATGTCGGGGGATCTATGGCTGGTCAGGATCATAGGTATGGATCAATGATTCCGACGCACACGGGAAACACGGGTGAATTGATCGCCGAAATGCTGCCAAAGTAGAAATCGATGAAGTTCTCTACACCCACCAGCATTTCAGCGCATGAACAGAGATCAAGTTTAGAGGGGACTGACGTTCAGTGATAGGACAACCGCCTGGAGCGAATGCGCAACTGCCAACAATGGGCGCGTAGATCTATGGAAAACGGAATGAGCCGACGTTCTCGAACAGAGGCATGACGGTACATTGACGTAATCCAGACTTGCTTGATCAGTGAGTTTGGGGCATATCCCGCTCTGGCAGCAGATAGCTTCAAACAGATTCCCGACCTATTTGATCCGACATCACTCAGTATGATTTCATTCAGAAGCCAATGAACCTACTCCATAGCATGTTGCAGCGGCTACACAGCTCCGAATGGACCAATAGTTATCGGTATTCTGGGACGTCATTAGCATACATTCGTGGGGAATTGATCATCAATCTCACGGATGCGGTGACGCTGTCCATGCAGGACCCCACTAGGGCTGGGCATGACGGGTCCGAACTTTCGAAGATGCATTGGGGCGCGAAGCGAGGCGAGATGAAGGCTGTCGAGTTTCGAAACACCGCAAACACATTGGTTGCTTGAGTAAGCACAGCGACAAGTAGGACGAGTTTTAGCATCCTCGAGAGCCTGAACGATGCTCGTTATATTTGTGGTGTTATCGAAGCTATTTTATAGCTATTTTCCCCGTCAATGCCGGATCTCATTGATATCGACTTGAGAACTATCGCCTGGATGGGGGGAGAGAATAGGGAGCGCCTGACATGCAATCCCCCATTACAATCTATGAGCCACATGAACCTGGTCTGAATAAAGCATCGCTAGCATGTCGTGATGAATGGGGACAGGAATTCTGCTGAGAGTACCGGCGTGATGGCGGAAGTAGGAGGGCCTCAAAATTGAGCATTGCAGAAGAACCCCTGGACCAAGATTCCAAGCGTAAATCAAAGATTGTCAGGCCAGACCTCCAAGGACATTCCATTGATAGTGTGGTGAGATTTTCATGTCCCCGATTGGGGCTCGCCTGCTGTAAATGCTACAACACCTGAATCAGAAGGATGTGGGATTCACCGGGGGCCGCTACCTGCCTGCACTAGATATCCCGCCCACATGGAGTGTTGAGAATAGTCACAGGCCCCGTCGCCGGTATTTTTATTCATAATCGAACAACGGCCCTACATAGGCCTGGAGAGCGCTAATCCGGAGTGATCGTTTCGGCGAGGCTGAAGCTCCTTGACAATGACGGCCCTCAAAGTCCGAGTTGTACGCCTGAATTCCATTTCCACTAAGTATTATGTTGATGGACTGGACGTAATCTGCTGCTTGGGATTCAATATTCAATATTCAGGCCTCTGGAATTCAAGTTGGTGCAAAGTGATGTGGTCAATATTGGTATTGGGGGCTGTCGCGTTGAATATTGGGTCGTGAACGAAATCGTCGCGTATACGTAAGGCCAAACTGGGATTCTCTCACGGTCTCACAAACTCGCCCTCAGACGCTGAGGCCTGAGGGCTCTCATACACACTGCTTATCCTGGAGGCAGAAAAACGCGGTGCCAGTGTTCATCTAAACGTCCATCGATATCCATGGACATTTTCAAGATCGTTATTAGGATTCCAATCCATGACCCCCATATAAAACTCGGTGGAGTTCCATATAGGTGTGCTGGACTGGAGGATCATTCACCGAGAATCAACGGGCGGTTACCTTTCTCCGAGGATGGAGACAGAAACGCCTTCCCGGGGACGGTACCTGCATCAAGCGGGCGAATTCACACCTTAACTGATTCTCACTTCATTCTTCTAAACGAGATGACGCTCAAGTATGGTGAGGAATCGCTTCATCTCTCAGTGTTTGAGCTTTCAAGGCTGATCCCGGACGAGCGCCAGCTGCTCTTGGGGCCAAAGTTATCATGTCTGCTTCTGCGTCAAATCACTCGATTCGTCTAAACGAAACAGCGCTCAACCATGGTGAAGAATCGATCCATCTCATAGGATCTATTAGGTTATGATACAATGCACCGTTTCGTACGCTTATCTCTGCCTTTGTCTCTAACCCAAACTAGCATCCATCTCATGGCGCCCATCAATATTAAGGAATTGTGACCTTCGCTTCGCGCCGAACGTTGATCCCTCATCCGATTTTCCTGGATCAACGACACCGTGCTAAATAAGCTCCCCCGAGAACAGCCCTCTATGCAACACTGACAATGCGAATTGCGGCCACCCGAGCTCCCACATTCATTCAGCTGCTTTCTGAGTCCGTCCGTCCGTCCAGTCCATCCAGTCCGTCCCTCGGGTCAGCCTTATGAGGCTCGAGTCCTGGGTGGGTCGGGTGATTTTTTGCGCAGATCTAGAATAGACAAGAATGTCAATCTTGACTTCATTGGTCTCTCGTAGGCAGACTCAAAAAAATCGATAGAAGACCATCATTCTATCCATCTATTCATCATGAAAGCCTAGTAACCAAGCTCTCAAGCTCCGAGTTGATGTGAACAATAATGCTACGCCGACACACTATGGGCAACTTGCACATTTCACATTCGGTTCGATGGCTCTGCCTCGCAGCGTGCGAGCTCCTTAATGGGGTGGGGTTCCCACTGGCAGACTACCAGACACCAGCCAGACACTCGATCGGAATCAGAATCATTCCAGTGGCCCTTCCTTCCCCCACTCTGATGAATGACGGTTGTCGGCTGTATCGGCCTACCTATTTGGTGTCTGTTCCTATCGCAATGATGCAGGCCATCCAGCCGCAAAGCTTATGCCTCATTGGGCTGAGCTCACAACTCCCTTCCTTGCTTGTACACCCAAATGGACACATCATATACTGGGGGCGTCTTCATCTCCATTATAACCCCAGCCGCCTCCAGCGGATGCATTGCCGTACAAGTATACTTATATTTCTCCAGATTCCAGAGGCGATAGGGCGTGTAGTCCGTGTTAGACTGCGCCGGTGAATGTTCATGGCTCCGCGCACAGATCGCGGTTATATGTTAAGTGTGATTTGTATGGCACTTAAAAAGGAGTGTACCAATGTTCAATTTTAGGCCGGGCTCTCTTCTGGAATTCGCGTCCTGGTTTTTGCACAGCAGTTTGGTCTTGGGATACGGCCTGCCGAGGTATGATATCGTCACACCTCCTGGGTTCTTGATTGCAGCCGTAGTGGAGACCATTGTGCTTCCACCACGCAGGTCAGCGGCTCCACCACTCCACTCCGCCTGCCATACATACAACCTCTCACGAAGGGACGCGTACCTTCCAGATATACCGATTTGGACGAAATCACCGCACCCCGGCGTGCTCCTGCATCACAGCATCAAGTACGCCCCGGCGTCCTTCCTTCCCCCGGCTCTGATGAACAATAATTGATGATCATCAATTCGTGATTCCTACCTATAAATCTCACGACTCAGTGGGCTGGGGTCGCAACCTGAATTTACTTTCTGCCTCAAGTTATAGTTATACACCCAATAATGTCCCTCTTATCGTTCCCAGATGCCTGGGGGGGCGTCGCCGTCTCCATCCTGGTTTCCGCAACGCTCAGCGGGGGCATTAACATGCAGGCGTGCTCGTACTTCTCAAAATTCCAGAAGGACCCACTTGGGTTGAAATTCGCGGTACGGCCTCGTCTAGCATATGCGCGTTGCGCTACTAGGCTGTACACTGACATCAATCTCTCACATACAGGTTGCAGTCATATGGTACGTGTGCCCCTCTACGCCATGCATGCCAGTAGTCCATGTACCAACACTCAGCGTTCGGCCCTAGGCTGTGCTCTTTTCTGCGAGTCATGTTCAACTTTTGGGTACTGCACAGCTGTCTCATCTTGGGGTATAATCTTCCATTTTTCGAAGTTGTCGTACCCCTTGGGTTCTCGATTGCGGTGGTGCTAGAGGTCATCGTGCATGCCACCACGCAGGTCAGCAGCTCCACCCCCACCTCACCCGCCACCACATACACACACATATCTCACAGGGAACATATATATTCCGCATGTATCGATTCGGGAAAAACCCCTACATTCTAGCGCCCTGCTGTGTATTAGTGCTAATGGAGCTTGGCTTCGGCTTCACGTGGGCCGAGCGGATAGCCATCAGTGACGCTGCGTGGGTGGTCGAAGCGCGGAACCAAGGGTTCGAATGGGACATCACCTCTTTCTTCACCATCAGCGCGTTCCTCGACGTGTTCATCACCCTGTCAATGTTGCATCAACTCATGCGAAGTCGGATGAGTGGCCTCAAACAGTGCGGTGATTTTTCCTAATCGATGTGCTGGTACTCAGTCGAGTGATTTGCATAGGACGAAGCATTTGATTGATAGGATCATCCGGTGGACGCTCCGTGAGCATTCTCTTGCCTTGTTACAGGTGTTGAATAATGTTCAACTACTCGCAGCAACCGGACTGCTTACGAGGTGTGTTTCCCTTCGTGTGGGTTCATCACCACTGAGAAAACTGGGGTTATGAAGTTCCGTGGCCATCGCCATCGTGCTTATGGTGAGAATCTGCGTGCTTCCCAATATGGAACGCTGCTAACCTGAAGATTTCCTCAGTGGAATCTCAAGCGGGACTCCTGTAAGCTTATGCCGATATCCTGTTGGGAACTTCTCACCCAATTCCTCCCAGTCCTTTGGGCCGGAATATGCTCCTTTGCACCAGAGTGTTCGTGTCTCTTGTTCAGGCGTCACACTCTCTCACACCTCGCCCACAGGCTATGCCATTGGCCTCCTCACCCTGTGCGTTGTGCTCATTCGGCAACGTCGCTGACTCACCCCCGCCTAATAATGCACAGGCTCAACTCGCGGAAAAGAGCCTCTAGCATCACAGACTCGGAACCCCTGTCTCTGCCCATGGTGACCTTATCGACCTCGCCCATGCACGCGGGTGCTTCAGGCAGCTCCATCACAGCAACGACCGCCGGAGTCTATGATTCAAGTCCTTCGTCGGGGAGGGTTGGCAAGTTTCAGGGCGGGCACATAAAGCCTCAACAGTAGTCCGTCATTCCCCTCCTATTCGCATTCATGAGTCCCCAATTTGTATGTATGTATATATGACAGGCCTCGGGAGTTGATACAAAGTGGTCAATATTGGCGGTTGCCGCGTCTTGAGAATTGTGTTGTGAACAAACCGACGCCGTGAAGCCAAACTGGGACTCCCATGATCCCGGACTCGCTGGTTGGTGGCGCTCACTGGCAGATTCGTCCTCAAAACATATTCGTTCTAGCTGGGCTAGTATGTGAATGTAGACGAAGACGACGAACCTCGCCCCCGCGAAGACGATTTATTCGACCATGGAGACACGGAGATGCCAGCATCAAGACGAGATCCTTGGTTTTACCCCGACCGATTTTCTCCTTATTCGCCTGATTGAGACAGCGCTCGACCGTAGTGAGGAATCGCTCCATCCCTCAGTATCAAATATTTGGGCGCGAGCTGTTCTTAGAGCTAATCAACATTACACCCGCTTCAAGTTGAAATTCGTGACTGATGCAAGACACTCCGAGATGACACAAGGATCTATTGGGTTATGACAGCGATACTGTTCTATATGTTCGTCTCCGCGTTCCGGGTTCTTTCCTTCGTCTCCGACACAACCCAACATCCACCTCACGACACGCATCAATATCAAGGAATCGTGTCTTCCACTCCACACCAGACATCAGTCCTTCATCCATCGATATGCGAATTGCGGATACATCCTCCGACTGTGTGCCACCCGAGTTCCTACATCTGCTCAACAGCTTTTGGCTCCAAATTGTGCCGAGGGTTGGTGGTGGTTAGCTTCGCGAACGTCAATGCGGCACCCGCCAGCCATTGGAACGTAAAGCCTGGGCTTCTATCCGGTTTTATCCAACCGAAATCCATGCACCATGCCAGTTGGATGGTCAAAATCGGTGCTGGTGGTCGGCGCGGAGCGACGTATTGGAGCCTTCGACATTACACACGCGTGTGTAGATACGCATCGCGCAGCGTTATTGTTTCTGGAGCGTGTCCCGGGCGGGGAAATCCCACTCGGGCGAGTGGATGAGGGGTAACCGAGCTTGGACGCGAGACACGAACAAACGCGCCAGCATGGGCTTGAGCGCGT
This sequence comes from Collybia sp. MG36, assembly GCA_003313185.1. NCBI lineage: Eukaryota > Fungi > Basidiomycota > Agaricomycetes > Agaricales > Clitocybaceae > Collybia > Collybia sp. MG36. The sequence goes on from QGOG01001905.1 coordinate 11,895, forward strand.
AGCCCGCTAGGCGTGCACTCGGAGGAGGAGGATGAGGATGAGGGTGGGTGAGCGAGATGCGCGGTTTGCATGCGGTGGGCGCTGAGCAGGACCCCATGTTTATTTTGTGCGTGTGTTTTTTGGGCGCGTCGAGTTGAATTGGTTGGATGCGTGGGTGGGGCGAGCGTTGGAAGCGTTTGTTGGACCGGTGGGCGACATTAGACACCATTATATCAGACAAACGCACGCGGTGTGGGATGGTGTAGACGTGATGTGGTATCTCCCAGACGCTTGTGACATACACCACCACCACCGGCCCTACCCATGCTTCTGATCATCCCGCTTCACTGCCCGTCGTCGTCCCGGACCCTCTTCGGTGGTATGCATTACGCGCGTATCCATGTGCTAGTATGGGCGTACGTAATTCACTGTGGTCAACGGTCACCAGTCATCCGCGAATGCTTGATGCTTGATCATCTTCCCTGGGGTTCTGTGGTAGTGGTGGTAATACCGTGGTGTGGTTCAACAGGGGAGAATACCACCTGCTTTTGTGTGAGGTGGTGGCACTACCGTGGCAGTGGTACTTATGATTGACATGTGCCTAAATCGAGTGGTTGCATCAGGTGCCGTGTGAACTTCGACACTCATGTTCAAACGTTTATTGTCTGATCACACCACCCGCCTCAATGTCCGGGTTCACAAGCCAGACCGACAAGAATGATCACTTCTTGTGCTGGGAAGGATAGGCGCGAAGCCCTCGATACCCAACAGCCGCTCATGGTAGCTGTTCGCCATGCTTTGGCCGATTCCATCCTGGCTGCAGCTGGCACCTACCATCTTCGATGTACTAAAAGGACTACCAAGCCCGAGTGGTGTATGGTAGGTTAGAATTGTCATATCACGGATTGGAATTGAGATCGATCTCTGCTTTCACTTGTATGTTCGTCGCCCGAGGCTTGAGCTTTACCTTCTTCTTCTGGCGCCTCGCCTTGACAATGTCCAGCTGGATCTGCTCACACATCGTCAGGAGCAATATGACCCAGAGACACGCCCAATTGGGGCCTCGGGCCTTGGCAGTCCTGCGCGCCAGGTTCCAACAAGCGCTCAACATTTATGCATACCCGCACAGCTGCTCAACAACAACATTAGGTAACAGGGAACTGAAATGGACAAGAATAACGTCTTCGCCATGTAAAGGAAGAATGAGCATGAAGCCGTGAGGGGTTGGAACCTGGGCCCCCAAACGCGCGTACCCGTCAGCTCAATACCTAAGCCGCTCCTTAATTCCCTCATAATTACAATGTGAGAACACAGCCGGGAGGGGCACCAACTGTCAATCCGCTATGGATTGTCCAACTCCACCCTGGCCGCGCTTGCAATGGCGCCGATGCATCCGACGGAGATTTTTCCGAGCTCAAAGGATCGGCGGCAGGGCGTGACATGTAGTGGGAATTCAATAGTTGGGATATATTGTGTATGTGGCACGATGTAGTGGGTTAGAAATTATGGAATGATACGTGCATTGAAATTAAATGTGATTGATTATCTCCGCTTTCATTCGTATATTTTTCGCCTGCGATTAGTGCTCAAGCTTCACCTTCTTCCTCTGGCGCTTCGCCCCGACAATTTCCAACTGGATCTGCTTGCACCATCAGATGCATACGACTCAGAGACCATCAAGCACACACATCCAGTTCCTCATTTTCTATTCCCTGCTCTTCTTTGGGCACGCGCAGCTGCTCCTGGCGCAGTCTCAGTTCCTCATTCTCAAGTTGAGCCTCCGTCTCCTCTTCGCCCTCCGAGGTGGGCTCCGGCGTCTCGGCTGGACGTTTCTGTGGTCTCGCATCGGGGCTGAAGTCAAAGGGTATGATCCCTTCCTCTTTAAGAAACTCCAAGACAAGAGGGTGATGAGAGGAGAAAGAAAATGACGGTGCAATCTACCTCGTGAGCGATAATTGAACTCGAAGCACATTATTCGTCGATCGCGTGTCCATTCCTGAACCTTCTCGGGTGCAATGGCGACCTCATCGCCAGGGCTGAAGGAAGATCAGCAATGAGGATAGGAGGGACGAAAATCCACACATGGCTCGATGAGAAATGGCCTTCTTAGCGTCTCCACGGGTGCCGGGGGGTGGAGTCGATCCAAGGTGTCGACCGACCCAGATTTCAACGCGGATGTTGCCGAGGTAACCAAGGTCAAAAGCGGCATCCTCATCTGATATGGAGGTACAGCGTGGTGCATATCATACAGTCAGAAATCACGGTCACCTATGAGCTCCGATTTTGGGAATATCAGCGCTTCTAGCACTGTGTCGGATACATCCATCGACTTGATAGTCATGGGACCACTGGGTTTACCCAAAGGATGGATGCGCGTTCCAGCCAAGCTGTAGTCAACATAGACTTGTGCTATCAGCTGTTCTGGATGTGCGGGAACAGTCCACCCCACTTCAAATTCCTTCGGACTTCAATAATATTAGGATACGCATGAAATTTGCGACTCACTTTATCAGACTCGGATATAATCCAACAAGAAACAGCCTGAATCTCGCCGTCCTCTGGCATGGCTCTGGTCTCTACCCCATATTGAGGGAGCTTCACATCATCAACAGAAACCCACGCCGAAAATCCATCAAGGGTTGCCTCCGAGTCGGACATGGTCACGAATTCCGTTCACGCAGTTTCCAGTTGGAATGCCAGAGTCGAGAAAGAAAGTGAACTACGAAAAAGACCCTGGCAAGTCGACGCCACCAGTCAATTATGTAGAGCGTTTATTTACGTCACGCCCAATTTTGGGCTTTGGCAATATTCAGCTTCTGTGATCCAAATTCCAACGTCCAGACGTCCAACGTTCAATATTTATGCACTCGCATACCACACACAACGGCCCAAAAAAATATAAGTAACAGAGAGCTGAAGCTGACACGAACAATCGCCCCATCTGATCATCGGTGTCCACGAACTTGAAGCCCACTGATGACGCCTACTTGATAGCTATCCAAATGCGGTATCGTCGTCGGAGAGCTCCCGTTCCTCGACCATAAGAACCAGATCCTTGTCCCACATCTCCCTCGGGCCCTGCGCGCAAAGAGGACCCCTAGTTGCCTAGGTCACGGTACTGGGATTTGTCTCACCGGGGAGACGAGCGCCTCGATTCGATGCCTTACAGCTACCACCTCGAAAACCCATCGACATCGCCTAGCATGACTACGAGCTGCCTTTTCCCATTCATAGCTTGGTGGATTACTGGAGAACTACACCGTGACGCACCCGGCTTGCGAGACATTCTTATTCAGCCCATCAACCAACTAATCGCGACCAATTGGCACAGATTCACCAAGGCCGTATACACCATCAACGCTATTGTCGCGATTAGGTTAGCTACCAACACTGCTACCATCTTCCTCCCTCGCAACAAGAAAGCGGAGATGTTCTGTGAACAAGAGCACGTCGAATACACAGGTCCTACTCGCGCACCCATCCTGTTCCAGCACACTTATATATTCGCTCGCTCCCCTAGACCCCTAGGACATCGTCCCGCTTTCGCCCCGCCTCACTTGGAAATTTACTAGTCATTGCGCCCGTTATCACACACGTTTGCCACTCGCTTCCTCGCGCACTCACCTCACCCCACTGCACGCCCAGGGCAGCCAGCCGTTCCAGCACACCCACTCACGAGGGAAATCGACGAGATAACACACCAACTGCTCGTGAAATGAGGAGGATACTAAATCCAACTCGAATTCTCTCACCACAAAAGAGAAACAGGACAGCAAAAACAATACTCTGACCAGCTCCCATTCATGCTTAAAAACGCCGCAGCCGAGTGATAAATTCCTCGCTCGCAAGTCTCAGGCTGAGGCCCAGTCGGCGGCGTGTGGGATTCAATATAATGGGTACCTTCCCTGCGTGAGGTTTTTGAATCATATTTTGATCAAATGCGATTGAACCGTAAGCCATTTGAACTTGATAGATTTTAAAATGGCCAAATGATGGTGGCATTTACTACGGCATCCAGGGAAGGGGGAAACTCTACACCGCGCAGATATTGCGGAGTGTGAATTGATTTTCCACCCCACAACCGACTGATTGACTACGCTCGGTCTGTTGAACGTCATAACGGGTGGATTCGAACATGTCGTTGCATCCTCTCGAGGCAGAATATTCTGACGATTGCAAACCCAAATAATGATATTTGAATGTGGTGATCAACCGATGACAGAGATCAACGCGCGCCACGGCAAATAATGATATTCAAACGCAGCGACTAACAGATGATGACAGCTATCAACGCGTACTACGGCATATGAACGCAGCAATCAACGATGACGGCGATCAACGCTGACCACAGCAGATAATGAGAGTGAGCGGATCAATCATCGCTGTGAGGGTGCGCTGATCAGCTCCAGGATTCAGCACAAAATGGAAGAGCACTCACAAGCAATCACCGCAGCCGTTCCCGTCGGAAATGCAGAGGGCACCCTTGGGCGTCTTGATCCGGCCATTGATCAAGTTCTTCTCGACGCTGCGGCATTTCATCAGCTCCTTCCCGTATCGCCGAAGCTCTTCTGGGGAGAAGTTATTATTTTCGGTATAGATGCAGCCTGGCGTACTGATGAGCACAGTAATTGATCAGCAATGCGTGCACTCACAATTACCGGGGGCATTTAGGCAGATGGGGTTGTAGGCCTTCTTTGACAATATAAGCAGGCCCTTGTGCTTCCAGTACGTGCATGTGCGCCCCTTCGGATATATCGCGGAGGGATCGATGCTGAGGATGGTATTGAGGAGGGTGTCACAGTGTGAGGCGCTACAATCCACGTGAGCCCAATGAAATGGCGGGAGGACAATTCCACTGACACAGCATTGCTCGTGGTGCCACAGGTCAAGTTGTCGCGGGGGAGCAGAGTAGTGTTACCAGTAGGAATGGCTAGCACCTGTGACACGCCAGCGAGGGCAAGGACAGCAGAGATGGTGAATTTCATGAGGCGAAGCAAATGAACTTTGTAAATCAAGAAGGGGAGATGCTTTTCCACCCATCTGTACCTTCAGCCTTTATTTGAGTCGCTCGGGCGTGTCAGCCCTGTGGCCTCAATGATCGAGTGCTCTGGATACCGCGTTAAGCGATTTGATGGTGACTTATAACTATGTAGCGTCGCATCAACATCGCGTATCTGGGTGATGATCTCACGCATCACTTTATGACAAAAGCAAGTTTAGGGGATCCCAGCCCGCCTGGACGCGGGGTGGAACCCGGTGCATTGGCAATCTACCTTGCGTTCTAGCGGAGTGATCACCGACCATCAATCACCAATCATTGGGGGCCCTGGCGACTGGAAAAATAATGTACATAGCCTTGGGGTAAGTATGGGCTGGCTCGGAGCACAATATTATGTATGAATTTCAAAAAGCCGACCGGGGGCAGGCGAAGTCAAGGACCACTTTAGTTCGGGGTGGTTTTGCGTAGCGTAGACTTCTATGTATGACACCGATCTTGAAGGCCTTCAATGGGTTTTCATGCGTAGCGAATTGCTGGGTGGAAATGGTGCTGATGCAAACGCGGTTGATGGAGCAGGGAAAGTAGGAAGGTTTTGTTGCAACTGATATATCCTCCGACGCGTTTGCACCCGTCGTCCCCACCTCCTCTGCATTTGTCGAATTCTCGTCCGATCCAGGCCAGGGCACGCCGAAACACGGGAACTTCGTGTATATCGAGTATACGCCGTTCAAACGCGCGAAGAAGATAAACTTTCGGGGGGCGGCGGCAAACACTAAAGCTGAAAACAAATGGGGACAGGAGAGACGAAAATCCACACATGAGAAATTGTTGAGCATGAATTTTGGCTGGCAGCTGCGATTGTAGCTGAAACGCTGAAGCTTGAAGGCGTCAACGTCGGTGCATCGTGGTCAACGGTCATCAAGTGGAGGGATATTTGGATGAATGCCGGCCTGAAATGCCGCGGCAACTCGGCTGGTTGTGCCTATGTACCCAAACAACTGGGTCCAGCAACTCGCACATCCAAACACAGCCGGGTTCGCAATGCGCATCCAACAGAGCCACCCCTCAGACCCCAAAGGGTTTGGCTGAAATGTTGTGGAAACTCAATATGGGGCTGGGGTCGAAGGGCATAATCTCTTCCCCTGGAAGTTATTCCGATGTGGGAGGGTGTCGAGAGTCTGGGAGGTAAAAGAAAATGGCAATGTACTCTAGCTCGTGGGCGAAAATTGAACTCGAAACACATCATTCTCCGATCGCGTGTCCATTCCTGAACCTTCTCGGGTGCAATGGCGGCCTCATCACAGGCCGTCGATGTGCAGGAACAGTCCACCCCCACTGCACTACTAGTAAATTCCCTTGCACTTCAACAACATGGAGATACCCATCATGATGAAATTCGCGACTCACTCAAATATTTATCAGAGTTGGATGCAATCGAACAAAAAAACCAAGTCGACGCCACCATGGTCAATTAGAGCATTTATTACGTCACGCCCGATTTGGGCAATTCGACATATGTCACGAACAACCACCTGTCTGATCACCGAGCCTGAGGTGGGCACTGGGCACGAACTGTCCCGCACTGGCATCTCCCACGTGCGCGCAAAGAGGAGACTCGAAAACTCATCCAGCATGACTGTGAGCTACCTTGTCCCATTCATCGCTTGGTGGAGTACTAGAGATTACACCCACCCGGCTTGTGGAACATTCTCGTTCAACCTATCAACCAACAAATCGGTCAATTGGGGTAGCAGATTGAAGCACTAGTGTCATGATCCAAGTACATCATCAATGCTATCATCATGATTAGGTTTAGCTATCAACACCACTACCATTCTCCTCCCTTGCAGCAGGAAAGTGAGGATGTTCTGTGTCCTGTGGTAAGTACTGCACTAGTTTCTATTTGAGTAGCTCCCCTTACAAATAAGAGTACGCCGAATACATAGGTCCTACTCGCGCACCCATGTTCCAGCACACTTATGCACTCTCATACAAGACTAACTTTGAGCAGACCCAGGTCACCGTCTTACTCTTGCCCCCCCTCACTTGGAAATTTACTAGCCCCACCACAAAAACAACAAGCGACGGGACAGCAAAACGATACTCTGACCACTGTCTCTCGTTCATGCTCAAAAGCGCCGCAGCCGAACCTCGAATATGTAATGAATTCTTCGCCCCACAAGTTTTATTTGAATTGTTTAGACGGCAAGCTTGGGTGTGTGATACCCGGCCGCCCGCGTATAGTAGGATTCAGTAATGGGTACCTCCCAGCGTAAGGTTTTTGGATGATATTTCGATCAAACGCGCTAAGGCGGCTCGGGGTTTAATCCAATATTATATTTGCTGATTGAACCGTAAGCCACCTGAACTTGATAGATTTTAAATGGCTTCAAGCCAATGACCTATGATGGTGGGCACTGCTTCGTACGAGATCCACGCGCGCTGGTATCAGATATTGCTGAGTTGATATTCACCCGATTGCGCTTGGTTTATTGAACGCCACAACGCGTGCATTTGAACATGATGCTTCACTGCTATCCAGCAAGCCCCTCAGCGAACTCGACCATTCATGACATAACAGCTCTCGGAATATGTAACCAGCGATCGACACCAACTGTTCGGAAAATGGGGAAATACGCATGAGCCCTTGGCCACAGAGACCTTGCTTTTTTCACCTCTCAAATCGCGCCCCCTTAGAGCTCAAACTGCCGTCCATCGCCAAACCGCTGGGTGTTGACAATATTTAGCAGGATATGGTACATAAGTGGGAGGTGGCCGCTGTTTCCTTATTTGTTCCACACAAACCAGTTGCACGATAAGAATATGGTTTATGAAAGACCTTGTCGAGCAAGGTGATCCCTTCGCCTCCTGGCAGCTGTCAAAGTAGCCAGAATATTCTGACCATTTCTCCAAGGTACAGCAAACACAGATGATGATATTCAACAGATGACAGCGATCAACGCGTGGCACCGCATATAATAATATTTAAACGCAGCAATGAATAGATGACGGCGATCAACGCGTGCGCCACGGCAGATGATAAGAATGGGCGGATTAATCGTCGCTGTGAGAGTGCGCTGCTCAGCTCCAGGATTCAGCACAAAATGGAAGAGCACTCACAAGCAGTCACCACAACCGTTCCCGTCGGAAATGCAGAGTGCACCCTTGGGCGTCTTGATACGGCCATTGATCAAGTTCACTGGGGCGCTGCGGCATTTCATCAGCTCCTTCCCATATTGCCGAACCTCTTCGGGGGTGAAGCGATCATTTTCTGTGTAGATGCAGCCTGGTGTGGTGATGAACACAGGAATTGATCAGCAATGCACACACTCACATTTCCCGGGGGTGCCCAAGCAGACGGGGTTGTAGGCCTTCCTTAGCCACACGCTCAGGAATCCCTTCTGCCAGTACTTGCATGTGTGCCCATAATTCAAGGGGAGATCGGAGTTGAGGAGGGTGTCACAGTCTGAGGCGCTACACTACACATGAGCGCAACGAAATTGTGGGAGGAAGACGACTCCACTGACACGGCGTTACTCGTTGTACCACAGGTCAAATTATCGCGGGCGAGCAGAGTGGTGTTGCCACTGGCAGCAGGAATGGCCAGCACCTGTGACAGGCTGGCGAGGACAAGGGCAGTAGAGATGGCGAATTTCATTGGGTAAGAAGGCGAAGAAAATAAACTGGATGAGTCAAGAAGGGGAGAATGCTCTTCCACCCATCTGCACCTCTAAGCTTTATCTGGGTCGCTCGGACGTGGTGCCTGGGTCGGCCCCATAGTCACAATGGTCGAGTACTACTCTGGATATCGCTAAGTAGCGACTTGATGATCGCTTATAACTAGAGTCGCATCGGCATCGCGTATCTGTGTGATGATCTCACGCATGAAATTGGGGATCCCCGCCCGCCTGGAACGCGGGGTGGATTGACATCCAGCAGAATAATTTGGGGCCCCTGGCGACTGGACAAATAATATACATAGATGAGTTTCAGGTGGAACGGCCACAACTATGTAAATAAAAACAACTGACAGGGCGTGTTTCGAGCACAACGGGTCGTTGTTAGGGATGGAGCTTCGGTGAAGAGTTTCACGGTTCAGCGTGGCTGCGTCGAGCGGCTCAGCGCCCCAAAGCGAATCACGATGCATGATGTGTTGATGCCCGTCCCCGAATCCGCCTTGACAACGATGATGAGATCCAGGGTGTCAAGGGCGCGAGGCGAAGGGATTGAAATATTAGTGCCCCTGCCAAAAAGTATCCCTCATGACTGCGTATTCCACGTGTTTTTGGTGTTGGAGATGTATACATAGGACACGTTGGAAATATTCTGATGAAGGAGGGCTTTGAGAGGCAGAAGGAAATGATGATACCGAGCGATATTTGAAAATGAAGGATATTGAAAGTTGATCGAACGTGCATTCCCGGAACCTCTCACCAGGCGCAATGATAAACTCATCACCAAGGCTGAAAAAAAGGTGAATAATGAGGATAAGGGAGACGAAAATCTGCACATGACTCGATGAGAAATGGCCGTCCTGGTGCGTTCGTGAACTTCGATTGGCAGATCTTGATAGGTGCTGCAGTGGAACGGCGAAGTTGTTCCGTGGAGCCCATACCGAGGGAGCTTCAAGAAATCCACACTGAAAATCCATCGATGGTTGACTCGGACATCGGTCAGCCCAGTTTCCAGCGAGAATGCCTCGAGAAAGTGGACTTGGTGTGAAGAGACCACGAGAGTCGATGCTGCCCAGTGCCGTCATGGCCGATTGGAGCTTCCGTTACGTCACACCCAATTTGTTGAGACGCTGTGCGCCAGTCAAATTCACCGTTCCACGTGAATTTCAACATTCAGCATGTAAGGAAATTCCAAGTAAGGAAATTCCAAATTAAACCACTCCCCCATCTTTTGTCCATGGAAAATATCCTATTTAGCCACCCATTTTTCCCAAGTGAAAAATGCGAAATCCTCATCTGATTTTTTCCTAAGCAACATATATAATATACAGTATTCTACCCTTGTCAAAATATAAGACTACCGAGCACAATTTTGTACCACAGCAGGGAATGGAGTGGGCGGGTCAATCCTCGCTGAGGGGCGCTGATCAGTTCCAGAATTCAGCAGAAAATGGAAGAGCACTCACAAGCAATCACCACAACCGTTCCCGTCGGAGATGCAGAGCGCACCCTTGGGCGTATCGATACGGCCATTGATCAAATTCTTCTTGACGCTGCGGCATTTCATCAGCTCCTTCCCGTATCGCCGGACCTCGTCGGAGGAGAAGTCATTATTTTCGGTGTAGATGCAACCTGATATGGTGATGAAAACTAGAATCAATCGGCGATGCGTGCACCCACAATTCCCAGGGGCGCCCAAGCAGACGGGGTTGTAGACCTTCCTCAGCCACACGCCCATGAATCCACTCTGCCAGTACTTGCATGTGTGCCCCTTCCCATAACTTAGGGGGAGATTGGAGCTGAGGAGGGTGTCACAGTCTGAGGCGCTACACTACGGATGAGCCCAATGGAATGACGAGAGGAGGATGGTTTCCACTGACACGGCATCACTCGTTGTGCCGCAGGTCAAGTTTTCGCGGACGAGTAGGGTGGTGTTGCCGCTGGCACTGGCAGCAGGAATGGCCAGCACCTGCGACAGGCCGGCGAGGACAAGGGCAGCAGAGATGACGAATTTCATTGGGTAAGAAGGCGAAGAAAATAAACTCGATGAGTCAAGAAGGGGAGAATGCTCTTCCACACATCTGTATCTCCAGGATTTATCTGAGTCGACTTGATCACGGCTGGCGCAGCCTGGGCGCGGGGTGGATTGGCAATCTACCTCGCGTTCCAGCAGAGTGGTTACCGACCATCAATATCAATCATTGGGGGCCCTGGCGACCCTAGCGACTGGACCGATAAGTGGGGTGTACTTAGGAATTTCAAACTTGGCCGAAGGCAGGCGAAGTCAAAGGCCAGTCTAGCCCGGGGTCACTTCTATAACATTGCCTTTTGGTTTTTCATGCGTAGCGAACTGCTGGGCGGAAATGGTGTTGATGCAAACGCGTTTGATGAAGCGGGAAATGTAGGAAGGTTTCATTGCTACCTGTTGGCACCCATCGCCTCTACCTTCTGTGGATTCGAGGTCCCCCGAAGTATTGAGTTGCGCGTCAGTGGAATGGACCGGAATGTAGTAGCCCCTGTCAAGAACTAATAGATCACCAATCGATTATGGGTGAGATAAAGGCTTGCGAGGAGTCTGAAGATGCGACGGTTCGACAGCGCCGTTTGCACAGTGGCCTCACATCAGGCTACTACCTTCCGCTTCAAACACGAACAACACCAGCGCCACTGATTGCAGCAGCGTTCGGCAATGGGCGGTCACGCGGTCTTCGCTGTATAGACTCAAGATATTCTCCCCCGCTTCGCCTCTGGGGCGCAAGAACTCGCGTTTGAGCTGTTGGCGCGGATGCGGAATGTGATGCCGGACCCGATACTATTGGATACACACTGGGCATAGCTGGGACTCGCTGTAAGAGCGGGGTTCTGCTAACATGTAGATGAGGGGAGGCCACGGCTGAGGAACAACAACCGGCAGGGTGGGTTTCGAGCGCAACGGGTCGCTGTCTGATATTCGAGTCCAGGGATGAAGCTTTTCGGCGAAGGGTTTCACGGTTCAGCGTTGCTTCGTCGAGCGTCCCAAAGCCATGATATCAATGTATTGATTCCCGTCCCCGAATCTGCCATGACAACGAAGATGAGATCTAGGCTGACGCGAGCCACTTGAGGCAAAGGGATTGAAATATTAGTGCCCCTGTCAACAAGTTGCCAATAGCCGCTCCGAGCGCACATGCACTTGAACTCACTACAGTGAGGATAGGGGAGACAAGAAGTAACTCAATAACAAATGGCCTTCTTCGTGCGTTCGTCAATTGCGACTGGCAAACCTCGATAGGTGCTGCAGTGGAACGACGAAGTTGCTCCGTAGAGCGCAAATATCCACTCTGATGTCGCCGTCTGTAACCAGATACGCATCCTCATCATATGGAGGTAGCTTCGATAATGCACGTCATGCAATCAAAAATTGTGGTATTTGTCGCCCGAAGCTCGATCTTCACCTTCTTCTTCTGACGCTTCGCCTTGACAGTATCTAGCTGAATCTGTTCGTGCGCTGTCAGATGCATGTGGCTCCAGAAACTATCAAGTGCGCACCTGCAACTCTTCATGATGTAATCGTAGCTCCTCCCTACGCACTCGTATCCGCTCCTGACGTGGTTGTTGTTCCTCATTCTCAAGTTGAGCCTCCGTCACTTCTTCATCCTCGGCGCTGGGCTCTGGTGTCTCGGCCGGGCGCTTATGTGGCCTCGCACCTGGTGTCGGATCTGAAGGCATGATCCCTTCTGCCTGAAGATAACCTAACGCGAGATGATGAAAGTATTGAGAGGCCAGCGATACACTCTACCTCGCGACCAATACTTGAAAACGAAGGTAATCAGAAGTCGATCACACGCGTGACCACAAAATTTTCCAGGTGCAACGGCGAGCTCATCGCCGAGGCTGAAAGGAAGGTCAACAAATAAGTAAGGAGAGAAGAGACGAAAATCCACACATGACTTGATGAGAGATGGCCTTCTTGCTGCATTCGTGAAGCTTAGTCTCAGTCAGGGTCTTAGCTAGCTTCCGGGCCCTGCTGTCTGGCGGAGCCGGTCCAAGGCATCGACCAGCCCAGATTTTAACTCTGATGTCGCCGAGGTCAAGTTGAAGTCTGTATCCAAATACGCATCCTCATCTTATATGTAGGTATAGCGTGGCGAATATCATATAATCAGAAATTGCAATCACCTGTGGGTTCTAATTTCGAGAATATCAGTGCTCATGCTGCTGTATCGGATACGCATGTCGACCTGATAGTTCCCCCATGAGGTTTACCCGAAGCATGGACACGCGTTGCAACCCAGGTACCGTCCACATAGACCTTGCCTATCAATTGTTCCCGCTTCTCAGGAATGAGCCAACGCACTGTGAATTCCTTTGTACTTCAACACAATGTGGGGATGCGCATCAAATTTGGACGCGACTTACTTGGTCGACCTCAGACACAACCCAACATGACACGGTCTTTACGCCCTCCACAACTGCCGTCTCTGCCCTATATTGAGGGAGTTTTGCACCACCAACAGAAATCCATGCCGAAAATCCGTCGATGGTTGACTCGGACATAGATCACAAATTCTGTGGACGCAGTTTCAGCAAGAATGTTTTGAGAACGCCTAGGATGGCAAAGTTCAGAGGGAATCACAACATTGACGGTGCTTCCATTACATCATCATACGCTAACCCAGTTCGGTGGGTCGGGGGTGCCGGTGAGCTCTGCGCATGGCGCACTAGTCTCAGAGGGCCTGGTCAAGGATCAGATATCAAACGTTCATGCATAAGTTCATAGCATCCGCCTGACAGTCTGATAATGTTTTATAAGGGTGACAAAGAACCGAAATCGATGAGAATGACCACTCCACCATCTGAATATTGTCTGCAGGAAGAAGCCCTCGGCGCTCGACAGCTGTCTGAATACCAAAGCACTCGTCCAAGAGCTCCTGATCCTGGTTCTGAAGCGCGGGTTGAGACATCACCCTAGCGTGCGGGGCCACCCGATCGAACCCAAGAATATGATGCCGCCCTGCATCACTAGCGCATACATGCTGCGTAGACCACCGTGGACCATGCCCTACTTGCGCAGCGCGGAAACCTGTGTATGAATTCACGCCTTCAGTCCGTCGCGCGGTGGCCGCGGGGACTGGCACGTAGGAAGCCCGCAAATTGTCCAAATATTCTATCATAGCCATAAGCCACCCCAGGGGGAGTGTCCCGAACGCAACCGTTCCCGGTGCAAGGTACTGCCAGGAATTCGCACCGAGATCAGAAGAAGCACACCAGGCATCAGATCTGCGGAAAGACTTGGTGCGAATCCGGCTGTGGGCGTCCTCCATGATTTGTTCCAAGGAAAGTAGAGGAGGGGGGGGAGGTGACTATTTCTAGCGGTGCCTGACAGTTTACACGTACCAAATTGTATCGCCGCAAGCGGGTATACTTCGTGGTGGACCTCGGGCATGGTCAGCCACGACGCTTAGGTACATGTGGCATCGCCAGCCAGAATTTCCATCGTAAAAAATACAGCTAGGGGAGTGACGCACCGCGCGTTTTAGCGTTGAAGATGGATAGGGCCGTGTACGGCTCAGCGGACAGTTTATCTACTTGTGTCCCGTGACAGGTCGGTCTTCGGCCTACCGACAGTTTATCTACTTGTGTCCCGTGACAGGTCGGTCTTCGGCCTAGAAGGCTACTACCTTCCGCTTCAAACATAAACAACACCAGCGCCACTGATGCGGGTGATGCAGCCGCGTTCGGCAATGGGCGGTCACGCGGTCTTCGCTGCATAGCTTACATTGAGCCCAAGTATCTGCACCAGGCGCGGTATAGGCCTAAGGTATTCTCTCCCACTCGCCTAGTGCACCCTCTGGGACGTAAGCACTTGCGTTTGAGCTGACGGATGCGGAATGTAATGCCGGACCCGATACCATTGGATACACACTGGGCACAGCTGGGCTCACGGCTTGTCGTCCATGGCGATTCTATGTTATCCTCGTTCCCCGTACACAGCAGGACAGCACCAGCGTGGCAGCCTCCGTATGACAAATATGCGGGCTGCAGGCAGGATCTTCGGTACCTTGCCCACGACTAAACTGCGGCAAGCCGCAACACGCGAACTGGCGAGACGAGCCCGCCATGCATCAAATAATTCCATCCTGGCCGCTGACGCCCCCACATCGGCATCACTGAAACAAGACTTTCCTGAGCTCGAAAGGTTCGGACAGAGGGTAAACTCCTTTGTGCTTCAACAAAATGGTAATGCACGCACGAAATTTAGACATAACTTACCTGGTCGACCTCGGGTGCAATCCAACAAGCCTCTATGCCAACTGTGGCGTCGACCTCATTTGAAGCTTCACACCGTCAATGGAAACCCACGCCGAAAATCCATCTCTGGTTGACTCAGACGTGGATCGTAAATTCCGTCTACAGTGTTCGACAGGAATGCCTCGAGAGCGCCTAGGGTGAACTGTGAGAGGTCGGAGACCATGGCGTATATCCGCCATGACCAATTTGTGGCGCGAGCGACTCGTCAGACACTGGCCCGATATTCCCTGTGATTTATTAGATCTGATCGAGCAGTCATAGTGTGGGGTTATTGATCACAGTATATATCTTGAAGCCCACCGACATGTGGTTAAAGAATGAAGTTGGATTCGGATAACCCGTCTGGCATCTCATGTGTCATAATCAAATTCTATGGCCAAGGGACTCGCTGTAAGAGCGGGGTTCCGCTAAAATGTAGATAAGTTCCAGGTGGAGAGGCCACGGCTGAGGAACAACAACCGGCAGGGTGGGTTTCGAGCGCAACGGGTCGCTGTCTGATATTCGAGTCTTCATGCAGCTTCGGCGAAGGGTCTCACGGTCCAGCGCGGTTGCGCCGAGCGTCCCAAAGCCATGATATATAATGTATTGATGCCCATCCCCGAATCTGCCTTGACAACGAAGATGAGATCTAGACTGACGCGAGCCACCCGAGGCAAAGGGATTGAAATATTAGTGCCCCTGTCAACAAGTTGCCAATACCCGCTCCGAGCGCACATGCACTTGAACTCATTAAAGTGAGGATAGGGGAGACAAGAAGTAACTCAATAACAAATGGCCTTCTTCGTGCGTTCGTCAACTGTGACTGGCAAACCTCGATAGGTGCTGCAGTGGAACGGCGAAGTTGCTCCGTGGAGCGCAAATATCCACTCTGATGTCGCCGTCTGTAACTAGATACGCATCCTCATCATATGGAGGTAGCTTCGATAATGCACGTCATACAATCAAAAATTGTGGTCGCCTGCGAATTCCTTCGAGAATATCAGCGCTCGGGCTGCTGTAATTGGTCAATTTCGTTCTAGCTGCGGCTGGAACCCCCCCCCACCCCTCATCGATCATCGTCGATACGCCAAACGAAGACTCTCCCAAGTTTGAGAGGCAGAGCATACAGTGCTGTGAAAAATTCAATAATCGGGACATATCATGTATGTAGTATCTTATAGCAGGTTAGGCATTATGGAATGATACTGCATACCGAAATTAAATGAGATTCAAGTAAGGTCGGTCTTTACACCCGTTGCCCGAGGCCCGAGCTCTACTTTCTTCTGGCGCTTCGCCTTGACAATGCCCAGCTGGATCTGTTCGCGTGTCATCAGATGCATGACTTCAGCGACCATCAAGGACGCACCTGCAGCTCCTCACCTTTTATCTGCAGCACCTCCTTCTGCACCTCCAGCCTCTCCTGGCGCAATCGCAATTCCTCATTCTCGAGTTGAGCTTCGTCTCATCTTCACCCTTCAAG
Organism: Collybia sp. MG36; assembly: GCA_003313185.1. Lineage (NCBI taxonomy): Eukaryota > Fungi > Basidiomycota > Agaricomycetes > Agaricales > Clitocybaceae > Collybia > Collybia sp. MG36. The sequence continues at coordinate 28,297 of QGOG01001905.1, forward strand.
GCATTGGGATCTGACATTTCAGCTGGGCGTTTATGAGGCCCCGCACCTGGCTGGGTTCGAGGGGGATGATTCCTTCCGCTTGAAGATAGTCTGATAACGGATGGCATTCTACCTCGCGGGCGATACTTGAACACGAAGGCCACTAGAATTCGGCCATATGTGCATTTCCAAACCTTCCTGGGCCAAAAGGCGTGCTCTTCACCAAGACTGCAAAGGAGGCTCAGTAGATAAGGATGAAGAGATGAAAATACACACCTGAGGTCCCTAAGGCTTGCATTATTCAAATATACGCCCTCACATCATCAACAGAAATCTACGCTGAAACTCCATCGACGGTTGAATCGGACATGGGTCAAAAATTCAGCCCAGTTTTCAGCGAGAATGCCTCGAGAAAGTGGACTTGGTATGAAAGAGACCACGAGAGTCGATGCCGCCGTCATGGCTAATTGGAGCTTCTGTTACGTCACACCCAATTTGTTGAGACTCTGCGTGCCAATCACATTCACGGTTCCACATCAACTTCAACCAAAATAAGGTCACAGAAAACCGAAGCCGACAGGAATGACCGCTTCGCCACCCGATCACCATGTAAAGGAAGAGTGGGCGCGAAACCTACACACCTGAGGGCCTCTCAAATCCCACATCCGAGTCGTCGGATCAAGAGAATTGGATTCTTGTTCCAAAACGCAGGATAACACATTTCCTGCGAGGCCCAGTTCAGGCCCCACGTTACGCAGGTGTTCCATCACATCGCGACCCCCCGGGGAGTGTCTCGAACACAATCAATCTCGGCACAAAGTACTGGACACACCAGGCATCGTACCTACAGACAAACTTGATGCAGATCCGGCTCTGTGGGCGCCCTCTATACTTGCAAGTCATCCAGTGAATGGAAACGAAGGGGGAGGAGCGAATATTTCCAGCAATGCCCGGCCAGTCTGCACACACAGCGAAACCAAGGTGCAACCCTTGAATTGTCATCATCCAGAGCTCACCGAATTGCGACAGTTGGATACTTTGTCTCTAATATCAACGAGGCTCCGCTGGCATCCGTTCACTGGGACGCGGGTGTAAATTTGATCGATAAACGGAGTTGTAGAGTCACTCAGAGATGGATACACCCCTGGAAGTATCGACCCGGATGGCCGCCAGCAGTTGTTGTTACCCATAGTTGTTGGTCAGGGTTCGGCCCCAATTCTGCTTCATGCCCGACCGCGGACCGACGGTTGGGACCTGGGCTCCCGAACGCGCGCATTTGTCAGCTCAATACCTAAGCCGCTCGTGAACTCCCCCACAACTACAATGCGACAACACAGCCGGGGAGGGGAGGCACCAACGGTCGAATCCACGATGCGCTGACCAATTCCACCCCGGTCGCGGCCTGCAACGGCGTCGGTGAATCCAGCAGAGATTTTCCCGAGCTCAAAAGTTCGGCCACAGGGCGTGAAATATAGTGGGGATTCAATAGTTGGGATATCATCAGCAAAATGTCCAGAAAATTATAAATGACCACAGGGTATTGCGGAGCTTGTAATCTTTGATAATATCATGAGAGGATGGCAACCCTGCTATTTGATGGATAACTAGTTATTTCAATTCTATCTGCATTACGGCCAATAAAATTCATTACCCATATTGCCAAACCCTTATTCTGCTTCTGGATGGATTATGAAGAGGTTATATTGATCTTGCGAGCTGATTATGAGCGGTTGGCTGGCGGGTGTCGGGTCCCTGAGTTAGTGGTACTGTATAGGACTTGCTAGCCACAGGATAAACACGCATACATAACAAGACTTGGCTGCAAAAAACGTTCGGGCAATCAAGATATGAACACATTCTCATCTGCACGGCGACAACCTACCAGACTTTCAATTTCAGGATTCGCCCGCTCCGAGTCTTCAAACCACCACCCCTGGCCAGCTGTACGATTATCTAGTGTGAAGCAGCTATCGAAGATCATATTGGGCGCGCTTGCGAGAAGGTCTAGGATTCTTCTACCATATGGGCTGGGCATACTCTCACTGGTGTCTCTTGAACATTAAAAATTCTGGAATATCAAGATGGGAGGTCCGTGGTGCACGCGGGGGCCTGGCTTGAATTCCACAATAAACTGGATATCTAGCAGGGATGTAAATCGGGCGCGGGATCTCTCCTTCTCCTGGGAACCTGCTTGTGAAGACACTGTCCTGTTTGCTCAAAAATTTGCGCAGGCAGGAGGACCAGGCGTGCGCCCAACTGGCGCCTACCAGCCGATGGCCCAATTTGTTGTTCACTGGCAATGACATTGCCGTCATATTACGAGTCTCCGATTCTTATCGTTGTGTAGTCGATTGTGCCCAATTTATTTGTTATTTTTCATTTCGTCATGGTTTTGGCATTGAGAGTTTTCAAGCAGAATCGGGGTAAAACCCATATGTAACTAGCTCAAATCCTGACCATATCTTGAGTACATCCTGGGCATAACGTGGTTGGGTGCTCCTCATAACTGTGATGGAAGAAGTATAAAAAACTATGAGAGGCATAATTGTTGCGCAAATTACAATCTATTTTACACTCCATAGTTGAAGCGAAACATATGTTTAATGGACTTATCCAGCCATAACAGATTATAGAGGTTACAGCCAATTATGAAGGTTATGACTCGGTTGTGGGCTAATATATCACGGTTGTAAGAATGCGGACTTTTTGCTGATGATATCATGCATGTGGCACTACGTAGTGGATTAGTAATTATGGAATGATATGTGCGTTGAAATTGAATATTGATCGCCTCCGCTTCCGTTCATGTATTGGTCGACCGTGTCTCAAGCTTCCTCTTCTTCTTCTGGCGCTTTGCCTTGACCATGTCTAATTGAATCTACTCGCGTGTCATCAGATGTGTGTGAATCAGAGACCATCGAAGCACACACTTCCAGTTCTTTATTTTGTATTCGCAGCTCTTCTCTGCGCGCGCATAGTCGTCGTTCCTCGCTCTCAAGTTGAGCCTCTGTCTCCTCTTCGCCCTCCGAGGTGCTGGGCTCCGGCGTCTCCGCTGGACGTTTCTGTGGTCTCGCATCTGGGTTGAAGTCAAAGGGTATGATCCCTTCCTCTTTAAGACATTCTGATGCAAGAGGGTGATGAGAGTTTGAGAGGTAAAAGAAAATGACGGTGTACTCTACCTCGTGAGCGATAATCGAACTCGAAGCACATTATTCGTCGATCACGTGTCCATTCCTGAACCTTCTCGGATGCAATGGCGACCTCATCCCCAGGGCTGAAGGAAGGTCAACAATGAAGATAGGAGAGACGAGAATTCACACATGGCTCGATGAGAAGTGGCTTTCTTGGCGCGGCCACGAGTTTTAGTTGGCAACTGCTTCTGGGTGCCGGGGGGTGGGGTTGGTCCAAGATGCCGGCCGACCCAGATTTCAACGCGAATGTTGCCGAGGCAGCCGATGTCGAACCACACATCCTCATCTATATGGAGGTATAGCAGTGCACACCATACAATCAGAAATTGCGGTCACCTAAGAGTTTCGTTTCTGGGAATACCAGTGCTTCTGGTGCTGTACTAGTATCGGATACATCCATCGACTTGATAGTCATGGGGCCACCGGGTTTACCCAAAGGATGGATACGCGTTCCAGCCAACTTATGGTCAACATACACCTGTCCTATTAATTGTTCTGGATGTGCGGGAACGGTCCACCCCACTGCAAATTCCTTCGCACTTCAATAATATGAGGATACACATGGAATTCGTGACTCACTTTTTGAGACTCGGATATTATCCAACAGTGAACCATCTTCTTGCCCTCCATGACCATGGTTTCTGTCCCATATTGAGGGAGCTTCACATCACTAACAGAAACCCACGCCGAAAATCCATCAACAATTGATGCAGACATAGGTCACGAATCCCGTCGATGCCGTTTCCAATTGGGATGTGGAGAAAACCGAAAGTGAAAAATACCACGAGTTGACGCCGCCGTGGCCAATATTGATTCAGGTCTCTGTTACGTCATACCCAATTTGGGTCAACGGTGTTGACCACATCGACGCTAAGGCGCGGCCACTTTCCTTTCGTAGCTACAGTTTTCAACTACAGTTAACTACAGCGTTTGTGTCTGCTCGACGGGCAATTAATCTCTCTCCACGCCTAACGCTCTTGCCTACATCCTTCTTCCAAACGACCTCAAACTCACCCGGTTCGAACTCTACCAAGTTCGTGGCCATTCACATACCAGCCGCATAACCGCTCAACAACATAAGGTAGCGGAGAACTGAAGCAGCAGGAATAACCGCTTCACCATCATCGTGTAAAGGAAGAATGGACGCGAAGCCCGTGGCACCTCAGGCTGCTTCCTGGTAAATGCTAGCTCATCGTCCGAGAGCTCCTGTGCTTCGACAAAGAGAATAGGGTCCTTGTCCCACATCTCCCGCGGGGCCCAGTACGCAAAGAGGGCCCTTAGTTTCCCAGGCATTCCGGGGCTATGAGATCAATCTTGGTGTGATGTACTGGGCACATTATCACTTGTGGACAAACTTGACGCAGACCCGACCGCTGTTATGCTTCCAAGTCATCCAACGAATAGAAAGAGGGGGAGGATGAATATTTCCAGCGACGCCTGGCCAGTCCGTACACATGCGCCGAAACCAAGGTGGCCCTAGTACGTCTTGGATTCCACAAGCAGGCATTACCCATGACGCCACAGCGGAGTGCGATGAGAGAGGAGAGCGAGGTGAAGCAGATGAAAGCGCACGTATCAATTTTACATGAGGCTTGGGCAAGAGGTTGGACTCGAAATTGACGAAGCGAAAGGGCCCGCTCGCTGTGAACTTAGCTTTTCATCATGATGAATGAGGTTGGGAGATGGAGCTTCCAGTAAAACGCTCGACAGCAAGTCTTCGTCGTCGGGGTCGTGTCAGTTCGTAACATGATTGCCAAGTTCTAATCCTCAGAGACCGGGGTTTTCTGCCGGAGCTGGAGAGCTTGAAGAAGATTTCACGCGCATCAACCACTGCGACAGCTACTATATACTGAACTTGTCTCCATGAATGGGAGGGTGTGCAATGCTGTGGAAAAGAACTGAGATATACTACCGCGGATGTTGCACTATGGTTAGGAATTATGAAATTATATCAGATATTGAAATTAAATGCCCTGGAAGCGATTCAAGTAAGATCAATCGTCTCTGCTTTCACTCGCATACTTGTCGCCCGAGGCTCGATCTTCACCTTCTTCTTCTGACGCTTCGCCTTGACAGTATCTAGCTGAATCTGTTCGTGCGCTGTCAGATGCATGTGGCTCTAGAAATTATCAAGTACGCACCTGCAACTCTTCATGATGTAATCGTAGCTCCTCCCTACGCACTCGTATCTGCTCCTGACGTAGTTGTTGTTCCTCATTCTCAAGTTGAGCCTCCGTCACTTCTTCATCCTCGGCGCTGGGCTCTGGTGTCTCGGCCGGGCGCTTATGTGGCCTCGCACCTGGTGTCGGATCTGAAGGCATGATCCCTTCTGCCTGAAGATAATCTAACGCGAGATGATGAGAGTATTGAGAGGCCAGCGATACACTCTACCTCGCGACCGATACTTGAAAACGAAGGTAATCAGAAGTCGATCACACGCGTGACCACAAAATTTTCCAGGTGCAACGGCGAACTCATCGCCGAGGCTGAAAGGAAGGTCAACAAATAAGTAAGGATAGAAGAGACGAAAATCCACACATGACTTGATGAGAGATGGCCTTCTTGCTGCGTTCGTGAAGCTTAGTCTCAGTCAGGGTCTTAGCCAGCTTCCGGGCCCTGCTATCTGGCGGAGCCGGTCCAAGGCATCGACCAGCCCAGATTTTAACTCTGATGTCGCCGAGGTCCTTGAAGTCTGTATCCAAATACGCATCCTCATCTTATATGTAGGTATAGCGTGGCGAATATCATATAATCAGAAATTGCAATCACCTGTGGGTTCTAATTTCGAGAATATCAGTGCTCGTGCTGCTGTATCGGATACGCGTGTCGACCTGATAGTTCCCCCATGAGGTTTACCCGAAGCATGGACACGCGTTGCAACCCAGGTACCGTCCACATAGACCTTGCCTATCAATTGTTCCCGCTTCTCAGGAATGAGCCAACGCACTGTGAATTCCTTTGTACTTCAACACAATGTGGGGATGCGCATCAAATTTGGACGCGACTTACTTGGTCGACCTCAGACACAACCCAACATGACACGGTCTTCACGCCCCACAACTGCCGTCTCTGCCCTATATTGAGGGAGTTTTGCACCACCAACAGAAATCCATGCCGAAAATCCGTCGATGGTTGACTCGGACATAGATCACAAATTCTGTGGACGCCGTTTCAGCAAGAATGTTTTGAGAACACCTAGGGTGGCAAAGTTCAGAGGGAATCACAACATTGACTGTGCTTCTATTACATCATCACTGTACGCTAACCCAGTTCGGTGGGTCGGGTGTGCCGGTGAGCTCTGCGTATGGCGTACTAGTCTGGGCCTGGTCAGGGATCAGATATCAAACGTTCATGCATAACATCCGCCTGACAGTCTATGTTTTATAAGGGTGACAAAGAACCGAAACCGATGAGAATGACCACTCCACCATCTGAATATTGTCTGCAGGAAGAAGCCCTCGGCGTTCGACGGCTGTCTGAATACCAAAGCAATCGTCCAAGAGCTCCTGATCCTGGTTCTGAAGCGCGGGTTGAGACATCACCCTAGCGCGCGGGGCCACCCGATCGAACCCAAGAATATGATGCCGCCCTGCATCACTAGCGCATACATGCTGCGTAGACCACCGTGGACCATGCCCTACTTGCGCAGCGCGGAAACCTGTATATGAATTCACGCCTTCAGTCCGTCGCGCGGTGGCCGCGGGGACCGACACGTAGGAAGCCCACAAATTGTCCAAGTATTCTATCATAGCCATAAGCCACCCCAGGGGGAGTGTCCCGAACGCAACCGTTCCCGGTGCAAAGTACTGCCAGGACTTCGCACCGAGATCACCAGAAGCACACCAGACATCAGATCTGCGGAAAGACTTGATGCGAATCCGGCTGTGGGCGTCCTCCATGATTTGTTCCATGGAAAGTAGAGGAGGGGGGGGAGGTGACTATTTCTAGCGGTGCCTGACAGTTTACACATACCAAATTGTATCGCCGCAAGCGGTTATACTTCGTGGTGGACCTCGGGCATGGTCAGCCACGACGCTTGGGTACATGTGGCATCGCCAGCCGAAATTTCCGTCCTAAACTCCCTAAATATAGCCAGAGGAGTGACGCACCGCGCGTTTCAGCGTTGGAGATGGATGGGGCCGTGTACGGCTCGGCGATTTGAAGTCTACCGCCAGGGTAAGTTAAACTGCTTGATATCGTTGCCGTTTCTAACACTTCAAACACTTGCGGACGTTGATTGATACTTACTTGTCGACGTTGACGCGGGGTTTCAAGTTGCTATCATGTCACACCTGTGCAAGTTGAATTCGAGGGCGTGGGATGTCATATAGAGATGCATCTGGAATTAAGAGATTTATATCGCACATTAAAATTAAGCACTTCGGCAGTGGTTCATGTAAGATCAATACTCTCGGTCTTCACTCGCAACGTCGCCTCCCGGGGCTCCAGCTTAGCCTTCTTCCTTTGGTTCTTGATCTTAGCTTTGGCGGCGTCCAGCTGTGTGCGCGTTGTCAAATGAATCTGGTCCGCAGAGCCCACAGAGTACATACTCGTAGTTCTTCCTTTTGTATTTGCAGCCTTTCCCTTTGTATTTGCAGTCTTTCCCTTTGTATTTGCAGCTCCCGGTCTTGTACCTCGAGCTCCTCCTTTCGCACCCGTAGCTCTTCCTGTCGTAACCGCAATTCCTCGTTTTGAGTCAGGGTGCCTGCCTCTCCTTCGTCCTCTGATGTAGGTTCAAGTGTTTCAGCCGCCCGTTTGCGTGGCCTCGTATCCAGCTCGGGGTCGAGAGGCATGATACATTCTGCTTGGAGGTAGTCTAATATAAGTCGTATGAGCCTTGGGACGGGTGAAAGCGATCCTGAAATGTTCCACCTCGCGAGCGATACTTGAAAATGAAGCATATCACGCGTCGTTGATTGATACAAGTCCGAATTTCCATGTCAGTCTCGGGGGTAAATTCCTTACCAAAGCTATAATGGGGAGTCAACAAGTGAGATCATGAAAAACAAGAAATGCGGACGTGACTCGGTGAGGAATGGCCTTTTTCGCGCGCTCGTGGATTTTGGTTGGCTGCTGGTGGCTGTGATGGATCGGGGGTGCGGGCTGGGGGGATTTGATCACCCGGATTTGAATTCCGATTTCACCAAGGTGTTTGTGGTTTCCATCCAAATACCCATCCTCATCTACAATGTTTTAGTGAGGTTCACAGTATGCGGTTTGGAATGGCACTTCACCTGTGAGCTCCAGTCTCGACTCGGAAAACATCAGTGGCCGAGCCGTGGTACGTGACACAGACTTCCATGACCAAGTTCCAATATCGGGTTCACCCAAAACATGGATGTACCCCCCAATCATGATCCTGCCGTCAATGAAGACATCCCCTGACAGTTGTTCTGGATATTCAGGTATGGACCAGCCCACTTCAAATGTCTTCGCACTTTAACGATCTGGTATGTATGGACTTTGGGTGCGACTCACTTTGTCAACCTCAGATGGGATCCAACAACTAACCGTCTTCACGCCCTTTTTACTAACTGTGGTCTCCACCCCATATTGAGGAAGCTTCACGCCGTCAATGGAAACCCATGCTGAAAATCCGTCAGTAGTCACAGCGGGCATTGATTATAAACGGTTAGGATCCGCAAGACGATTTCTGCGAGTGAACGAAGACTGCAACGCGGCTGAGATGTCGACCCCATTGCCAATAATTCGCTTGACATGTTGTAGCTTTCCGTGCTAGTACGGTTTTGGCCTTCCGAAACAATCTCACGCTACGTGCCAATCTAGGCGACGCAGGTGCCAGAAATCCTGCGGGTTGCACACTACATACATCACCATTTCTCTGCTTTGGCTACAGTCATGCTGAAGCGCATGTGTACATGGACTTCTGCGTGTACGGATACGCTCTCAATGCACCTAACGCGCTCCTTGGTCATACGAGAGTTTGGCCAATTCCCGCACATTAGGTGTACGCTATCGCCCAGTTGAACACTGGTGTGCGTCTATTAAATTCTAGTTCTGGTCTATATAATACCGGACCCCGCGTGGTACAAACTCAAACACGAGTTCGTGCATGCCGGAGGTGCACTAGGCAGGTGAGAGAGAATGCCCCTTGGGCTGTCGGTGCGGATGTGGAATGATATGACGCTAGAGATCCAATATCGGATACGCACTGAGTGCAGCTGGACACATCGTCCATGGCGATTATAATCCTTACGGGTTTGTCCAAAGCGTGGGTACGCCCTGCGGCTCGGGTTCCATCGACACGGACCTCCCCCATTAATCGCTCTGGATGTGCAGAAACAAGCCACCCCACTTTTAATTTCAATGACATGGGAATGTGCATGGAACTTGGACGCGACTCACTTTGTTGACCTCGGATTGAATCCAACATACTGTGATAACCTGTCAAAACCAAATTGTTTCTATGACTGCAAACACTTGTGCTTGCAGATTTTCGCTCACCGACGCGGGATTCCAAGTTGCCATCAAGTCGCGCCTGTGTGAGGCAAGCTCGAGGGCGTGCAATGCCATAAAAATGAAAATAGTTGCAATAACACGTAGATTAGGAATTGATATCGCACATTGGAAGCAAGCCTCTCGTCAGTGATTCATGTAATATCAATAGTCTCGGTCTTCACTCGCAACTTCGCCTCCCGAGGCTCCAACTTGGCCTTCTTCCGATGCCTCTTGGCGGCATCCAGCTGGATCTGTGTGTGCGTCGTCAAATGAACCCAAACCGAGGAGCCCAGCAGTACGCACTCGGAGCTCCTCCTTTTCTATCCGTAGCTCCGCTTGTCGTATCCGTAGCTCTTGCCTTTTGCACTTCGAGTTCCTCCTTTTGAATCCGCAGTTCCTCCTGACGTAGACGCGATTCCTCGTTTCGGGTTTGGACGTCTGCTTCCTCGTCATCTGAGGCGCCGGGCTCAGGCGTTTCAGGCATCCGTTTCCGTGGCTTCGCATCTAGCTTGGGGTCAACAGGCATGATACCTTCTGCTTGAAGATATTCTATAAATGTATGAGCCTTGGGAAGGGCAGTCACTCTGGATTGTTCCACCTCGCGGGCGATACCGAAACACGAAGGTGATCAGATTTCGCACATTGGTCCATTCCATAAAGCGGGTGGGTTCAGCAATGGTAAATTCCTTACCAAAGCTGCAAATGAAAGTCAACAAGGGGGATCACAAGATAGAAGGAAGCTCGGACGTGACTCGGTGAGAAGTGACCTTCTTCGCGCGCTCGTAGATTCTGGTTGGCTGCTGTTGAATGTCATAGCTTGGCTTTACAGAACGAGGGGATATGGTGACCCAAATATCAACCACAATTTCACCAAGGTCGCCTGGGCTTGCACCCAAATATGCGCCCCCATCTGAGATGTCAGTGTAGCAAGTGCATTTCATAATCTGGAGTAACACCTACCTGTGAACTCCGTCCTCGAGAACATCAGCGGCCTGGCAATAGTATCCGACACAGGCATTGATGATTGAATTCGAATACCAGGTTCTCCCAGAGGATGGAGGCCCCCTTCAACGGCCATGCCGTCGATAAACACACTCCCAGACAATGGTTTGGGGTACGCAGGGATAGAATAGCCCACTTCAAATTCCTTCGTGCTTCGATGTCATGAATGTGCATGAAATTCAGGCGCAGCTTACTTTGTTGACCTCGGATGCAATCCAACAAGTGACAGTCTTCACGCCCTTCACAACCGTGGTCTTCACCTCATATTGGGGAAGCCTCACCCCGTCTATTGACACCCACGCGGAAAACCCGTCGGTGGTCGGCTGGGACATGGAGAGTTTTCCTCAATGCCGTGATAGTTTTCGGTAAGAATGCTTGAAATGAACTGTGGGAAGACTACGACGGGGCCGATTAGCACTTCGATTACGTTACGGACCTACATAATTTGGGTCTTGGTGCTCCGCGCCAGGGCGGAATGTTCAACGTTGAACGTTCAAATGTTTATGCGCAGCGCGATAGTCTGACGATAATGTATGAATTGGAGGTAACAAAGAACCGAGATAGCCATCCCACCATCTGATCATCTGCAGGAAGGAGCTCCCGACGAAAACCAGATCATCGTCAAGCTCTCGATTCTCATCCAAAATCGCGGGCGAACTTGAAGGGGCCTACCCAATCAAATTCAAGAGCTCGATGCCCCGCCCTACCTCGGTAGCACATAAATATATAGATAGATGGACTTGGGGTATCGCACCACACGCTGAAACCAAATAGTTCATGCGAGATCAATAATCTCGCAACGTCGCCTCCCGAGGCTCCGGCCTACGCTTCTTGCTTTGGCGCTTTGCCTTGGGTCCGTCGGCGTCCAGCTGAGTCTGGGCATGTGCTACGAAATGAATCCGACCATGCGCTAAGTTCTTCCCTTCATATCCGCAGCTCTCGCTTGTGCGCTTCGAGCTCCATCAATTGAAGAGGCTGGGAAGAGACGGTCGAACGCGAAATTGGCGCGACAGGAGAGTTCGTTTGCCACAAGATTAGGTTTTCGCCATGGTGGGCGCGGCCGTTGAGGGAACACTTCGCCCTCGGAATCGCACCAGTTCGCACTATTTTGGAGTTCCAGTCCAGGCTTTCCGCAGCCCAGCGCGTCTGGGCCAAGCGAAGTGCCCCAGAGCATAACCTCACCTGCCTTTGCTCTAATGAATTCCTTGAGGTCGACGACTGCTCAACCTTAACAATGGGCTTTCCGGGTATGCTAGAATGCGCTTTAACTCACTTCCGCGTATTACGCACAGTGGAGAGTATGGGACTGAAGTCTACTTGGCAAGGCAGATTCCTGCTACCGCTGCCAACACTTGCGCTCGCGAATGTTGATCGATAATTACTTGTCGACGTGGCGTTTTGAGCTGCTATCGAATCGCGTCCTTGAGTTAGGCCGGAGGATGTGCGATGCTATGCAAACGCAAATAGTTGAAATACAAAGAGATTGGAAACTAGGAGATTAGCTTGCGCACGGTAGAGACCCTGGCTGTGGCTCACGCAGGATCATATAAGCTCGGTCTTCACCTCCATCTTCACCTCCCGAGGCTCCAGCTTGGCCTTCTTCCGATGGCTCTCGGTCTCGGCCTCCTCCCTTTGGCGCTTTGCCTTGGCCTTGACAGCGTTCAACTGGATCTGTATATACACCATCAAATGAATCTAACCCACAAACAAAGTACACACCTGGAGCTCCTCCCGTTGTATTTGAAGCGCTTCCTTTTGGGTCTCCATCTCTTCTTGTCGTATTTGCAGCTCTTGCTTTTGTACCTTGAGCGCCTCCTTTTGAAGCCGTAGCTCCTCCTTTTGCATGTCGAGCGCCTCTTTTTGTACCCGCAGCTCTTCCTTTTGTACCTGTACCCCCTCCTTTTGCACCCGTACTTCCTCCTTCTGCACTCCAAGCGCCTCCTTTTGTACCTGCAGTTCCTCTTGACGCAAACGCAACTCCTCGTTCCCAATTGGGGCGCCTACTACCTCTCCTTCGTTCTCTAAGGCGCTGGGCCCGAGTGACTCGGGCAAGATTGGTTGGTTATCCTGTACTGTAGAAACCCATGGCTCGCTTTCCTGCTGCAAGGGTGAGGCGGGCGGACTCGGCTCCAACGGGATCGGCTGATTATCCTGGGTTGCGGAAGCGGAAAATCAGCAGGATAACGAAACAGAATCATTCAAATAGTACCTGTGGTTCATTTTCCTGCGGCTGCGAGGTCAACGGGGGGACCAGCTGGCCCTGAAGCTTTGAAGTATGAGAAAGTGGAAAAAGAACAAAATAATTCAAATAATACCTGAGCCAGCTTTATCTTATTTGCCTCCCGCATTTCCTTTTCCGCTTGGGCAATCCTTTCCCGTAGCGGCCACCGTTTGAGGCCATCAAGATATTGGCGCAGCGCCGAGGGCGGAGGGGACCGAGGGGTAGATGGAGGAATCCGGCGTCCCCGACGTGCCATCTGGTTTGCAGGTTGTGGGCGAGACGCCGTCCGCGTTATGCTTTGTTTTGGATGTGCACGCCTATAGCTAGCTGGGTCTGGCCCTGACCCGGAGGCCTGAATTCGGAATTTCAAGATTTCAATGTTCCGTTGGCCGAGCGCTGTTCGCA
>QGOG01001908.1:0-32458 GCA_003313185.1 Collybia sp. MG36
AGTTAATAACCGCCCTGTTATTAACTGGGTTATTAACAGGGGACTTAAACCCCGCACCCTAGTGCGGGCAACGGCAGCCTGCACGTGGCCGTTTTTAGCAGACTCTGGCGTTTCGCCCGTCACTGCTGGTGGAATCATGAAGAGAGGGCGCTGAGTCCTACTCTCAGTATGTATGTCTAGGTATCAAACTGCAGGATAAATGACGAGCATTGGGAACGGGTTCGCTCACATACATGGACGTCCGAGGAATGACAAAGGCTTGAGACTGGTCAAAGTCGATTTTGAGGAACGGACACCATATGGACAAACACGACTTCGCCTTTGGCATCAAACATATTTCGAGTGGGTGCTAGTGCACTTTGAGGCCAACGCCGACCAAGTACTATCACTCCCCTTGATCGACTCACCGACCAGCTGACGCATCAATCATGTTTGCCCAAAATACATTCAAGCGCACGTTGACATCTTCTATTACTGGGAGTCGAATCCATCCCATGGGTTTTACCTTTTGGCCAAATGTTTTTTCACCACGAGAACAGCGCATTCTACTGGCAGCGGCGCTGTCTAAACTCGATGCAACAGATAGTATCCAAACGAGGCGGCGTCGAAGGATATGGGCCAAGAGCATGGCAGAAAGCTCCATATCAATTCCGGGACTTTTCTATCCAGATGAATTGTACGACTTTCAAGAGGTATGCCTGCTTGTGGGGTTTCTCTTGAAACTAACCCTGGTGAAGGGTCACTATGATCAAGTGATACGCAAATATCGCGAGATGCATCTCACTGGTTGGCCCACAGCTGGCTTTGATGGACTTACTGACGTGCTCCAACGTTTGCATTCCCATTGTCCAACTTCCAACACACAGACACATCTGCTCCACCTTGCATCGGACGGCGAAATACTTCCCCATATTGATAATATCTCCGCCAGTGGATCATGGATTATGGGGGTAAGTCTTGGGGCGGAGAGAATAATGCGATTAGAGTCCACAGACAAGGCCTCTTCCTTCGAAGTCTTGTTGACTCCTGGTAGTATTTATCTGCAAAGGTTAGAAATCTTGGGTCACGGTGAATCGGATTAATAATCCCTCAGGGATGATATCCGATTCTTGTATCGTCATTCCATCGCGCAGCTTCCTCAGAAAGGCCAACGTTTAAGCGTCGTGATCAGGGTATTTGGATCACTCGGGCAGAAGGATGTGCGTCACTAATGAAATCATTTCAGGACCACCCCTCTGATCTAAATTTAAATGCGTAATGCACATTTGCGAGGTTTCGGAACCACATTGTGTGTTTTCATCTCCTTCAGGACTTGGAATGCGCATCATCTTTATGATATAGGAACCCCCTGGCTGTAAAATACCTCCCGGACCGGTCCGAGATTGCTTACAATCGCGCAACCGATCTTCATGGATGCCTGGAACCGCCTACGCAACCGTCTTTATCACTACCCCAGTTTTAATCCACTCACCTTGGCATGATTAATCCCATATTCGCTGAGAATTAAGATGAGCGGCCATGAGGCTTATTGGGGCACAAAATGAGACGCTTCCGTCGATCACCAGCTGGACGTGTCGGCTTCGATTTTGAAATCTGATGGCGAGGATCTCTCTAACTTAATGCAGGTCGGCTATGATGGAAAGAAATACAGGCTGAAATGAATACATGCTGATGCTCCAATGTGAGATATAATGCGCGCAAGTCCGTTCTAATATCTATCTAATAGCGTGGATCCAAAAACGAAAACGATCTGGTCCCAATGGGAAATTATTCTAGGTAACCCTCGTGATGCCGGCGGCACTGAAGTCATGTTAGAGACGCGAAGGAAAGATGGATATAGATTTACGGCAAGCTCAACAACTTTCCGCTGTCATCTCTAATTTGAAGCACTTGGGTACCCTGGAGAAGGCTTAACATAAACGGAACGTTAATGGTATATTGTTGGACTCACGTCCGATGTTACACTCGTTGATTGAACAACACCATAGACAATTTTCGAGTTTGCCGACCAGAAGAAAACACGAGTCCCAGCCTGACAGAATAAGTAAAGCTGACGCGCTTGGAAAGTTGGAACTCACAGGAAAGGCGTTCATAGCCAAAATAGTTGGCGCCGTGAGTGAACGGAGAGGAAGAGCCGCAAGAGCTGAGGACGCAGTGACCCAGAGCCGATGGCTTTATATGTTTGGTGGATGAGTATGCTGGGACTCTATTCCGATCGCAGTCCGATTTGCCGAAGGCCCGGGCCACTGAGGGAACTCCTTGCTGAATCGGCGATGAGAATTCATCTCGCAAGCCCAGATCTCGACAAATGAAGACCCAGAATTCATTGTTCTTGATTGAGACAGAAATCTTTTGCAAATTAGTAACTTGCACGCCAACATGATCGTGTTCACCGACGGTAAGTGTCCGAAATGAACATTGTTTCAAGATCTGGTATTCCGTATGAGTTTCCAGAAATAAGGTGTGCATGGATCCGATCTATCGGATACGCATTCATGGTCGCGGAGTAACATTTGTACGAGAACGGCTGGATGCAAGGTGTCCACCCATACTTCGAGGGCAAGGTACGACGTTTCTACGTAATTGGCACGCGGATAGAGACATTAATGAATCTCACTTACACAAGACATTGGGAAGCATGGCGAGTGCATCATGTACCACACGCTTTCACGTCGAAGATTTATCATTAAATAGCCACCCGGCGAAGACCATGCATTGAGAAATTGATCCTCGGAGGCGAGGGGAATAAAAAAGCGGAGCAATGTGCTTTGGGTATACATTGAACCATATTGATTGAAAAGTTCATTGTCTCGTATACGTATTGTTGGGTATGTGAGTATCGGCGGAATCGACGTTTGATCATTGGCCACCAGCTGGGGTTGACGCATGTTTATGGCTATTGTGAACAATAGGTGTTGCATCACATCGTATAATCCGAAATCTCTTGCCACTAACCCAAATGCCAACGAGCGCTCCCGCAAAAAGCGCCTCATCTCGCCATGATATGGCAGTTATCCTGGTGACTGGCTCTTATGATCATGAAATACGCTTTTGGGAAGCATGGAGCGGCATCTGCTCCCGGACGCTTGCTCGCACTGGAGAGTCTGGTGTAAGGAAACCGTATCCAAATTTCTTACTAGATCCATCATCTATAATCATTTCCATTACAGCAGGTGAACCGCCTTGCCATCTCTCCGGAGTAAGTGTCATTTAATACATTGTCGCTCGATTCTGATAAAGCCGTTTCGCAAGCAAACGGTTTTTAGCGGCCGCGATTCATAAAAAAGTTAATATTTATGAGATCGCTAGCTCCTCCTCCGATCCAGTAGGTCATCTCTAATGCCGGCCTTCACTCCTGAAGTGGCAATTTTAGCTCGTCACATTTGAAGGGCACACTATGAATGTCACGTCTGTGTCATTTCATAGCGAAGGAAAATGGTTGGTGACTGGGAGTGAAGACGGAACCATCAAAATCTGGGATTTACGGTAGGGGTTCAACCTTGGGCACGTACCAATCTCTCACGTCTAATGGCAGGAGTTCACACCTGCATCGGACATATGACAACTCAGCGCCTGGCAGGTTTTCTCCAACTACATCATCCGCCCGACTCATTCAGCTTTTTCGTTCTTAGTAAATGACGTTTGCGTCCACCCCAACCAGGGCGAACTCATATCTTGCGATCAGGCCGGGAGCATAAAACAATGGGATCTATCAGAAAATATATGCTCTCATGAACTTGTCAGTATTATCAAGTACCCTCACTCTTTTTGTATCTGATGAAATAAGACTAGACACCAGCAGGTGATGTTCCCATTCGATCAGTCAGCCTTGCATCAGATGGTTCGTGTTTAGTTGCCGGAAATAACAAGGTATGCAAAGATATCCGACGTAGTTACATCCAAAGCTGAGATCTCAAAGGGCCAGTGTTACGTCTGGAAAGTCAATGAGGAGAACTCAGGCCTTCCGCGTTTTCAGGCTGTCACAAGATTTCTTGCGCACAACAAATATCTGACAAGATGTCTTCTAAGCCCAGATGCCAAGTGGGTTATCCAACATAATCGCCTAGCCCTCCTATAACTATATAGGTATTTAGCGACATGTTCAGCCGATACCACAGTGAAAATTTGGTCAATTAGCCCCAATTACGAGTTCAGGCAAGATAAAGTTCTTGTTGGCCATCAACGCTGGGTATGGGATTGCGCTTTCAGCGCGGATTCCGCCTATTTGGTAACAGGTGAGGTTATTCATAACCACGTATGCCTCCCAGCACCAACAAGTTTAGCTTCGTCTGATCATACCGCTCGCCTTTGGGAAATGGCATCCGGAGAAACAGTCCGACAATACAATGGACATCATAAAGGTCGGCACGGATGACTCTGATTATGTTTATTGAGCTTACTGGCTTTTACTTAGCGGCCGTTTGTTGTGCCCTTCATGATGGGGCTAGTTGAATCCTACTTGGCGACAATCCGTGCATGGTAAGACTCGGATATATATCACGTTCGTGATCCATTCTGAATTCTTACGAATTCGAAGCGAAATAAGGTTTTGACGTGTTTCAAGTACAACTGTTAAGGCTTGGAAAACAATATGTACTCATGGTGCGATGTAAAACTGGAGTTGGTTGAAAGATAGCTTTGTTGATTAGATTGCGTTCCTGAGTGTTTGCCATCACTCTTCAGTGCTTCAGCTTCAGGCCTTCAGAAGCTTTCAGGAGTCGCCTAATAAGGCTTCCAATCAGATCGCTGGGAAACTTCCATCGTGTCCAGTGCTTATATTTGCGAACTCGATCACGGATCTGCGGGCAGTTGAAAGTGCTATTCCTTACGTCCATTCAGACCTTTGGGATCCCGCGGCTGCAAGGCCTATTGATGTATTAAGCCCACGGAGGAGTGAAACAAATGGGTTGATTGTTTGGCCCTATTCAATATATACCTTTGAATGGGCGTCAAGATTCCGCCTGCGGACCTATGGCCACACCAGGGCGAGGGACGGGGGCGTCGGGGGAAACCGGACATGGATTCGGCCTGAAGCGTCCGAGGTTAGGTGTGGTGCGTAGACATGAAATATGGTGCCCTTGTGGTCAGGCTGGATTTACTTATGAATTATATAGCCTGGCAGGAAGCCGCAACACGATTACACCAAAGATTGAAATCGTTTATTGAATGGATCTTAGTGAGCCTGGGCCTGGCCTAGGTCATGGATTAATTATGTACTGATGAGATGACAGCAAGTCAAGAGCCAATGAGAAGCCACAGAATTACAAACCGAGAGCTTCCGGTGTTGTCGGTCGAATGCGGGTGCTCGTCCGAATAATCATGTGGTCAACATTTGGAGCGAATATAATTGCGCCTCGAGTTTTGAAAAGAAGAACGGCTTCTCTCGTCTTACTTCTCATCAGTGAACTCTGTTCGCCCTGTTGCACGCCCAGTTTACACGTCCCTCTTGGATATCATCTTCCCTTTTCCCACCATTGACACTTGTTATAGTCCATGGCTAACACTGGTGTCCATGAAATCCCTTTGACAGATTCCTTGCCGCTAGTATCCGAGTCCGCGTCCGCGGAAAATATCAATGGATTCAACGCTGTCGAGCGTGACCCATCCTCGTGGGCTGGCTCTCTTCCCGCCAATCAAGGTTTATACATGAACGAAAACGAGAAAGATTCCTGTGGTGTGGGCTTTATTTGCCATATCAAGGGTGATCCCAGTCACAAAATCGTCTCCGACGCACGCCAGTTATTATGTGCCATGACACACAGAGGCGCTACTGGAGCAGATAGCCGCGACGGTGACGGCGCGGGAGTCATGACGGCCATACCTCATCATTTCTTTAAGCGAGAGGCTGAGAGAGATATTGGTTGTGTGCTGCCTGATCCAGGAGAATACGCAGTCGGGAACGTCTTCTTCAAGTCTAACGATCCAGTTCAACTTCAGAGCTTCCAAGCGGTTTTCTCTAAAATTGCCACCGAGTTGGGGTTACGAGTACTCGGCTGGCGAGAAGTCCCAACCGATGGAACAATCCTCGGACCTGCAGCGAGCAGCAAAGAACCCGCCATTTTACAGCCATTTGTTGTTCTTCGAGCGCACTATGGTGACGGTCATATGAGCCATGGTGGTACTTTCGACGCGAAGCATTTCGAATGTCAGCTGTATGTCCTTCGCAAGCACGCAACACATAGCATGTTTGTGGTTCCTGTTCATCTTGTCACACTTAGATGCTTAACACACCTTGAAATTTCATTGTTGTTTCAAGTACCCTCGCAAAAGGATTTTATGTTTGCTCGCTGTCGTCCAAGAACATTGTATACAAGGGTCAACTTTCACCATCCCAAGTATACAATTATTACCACGACCTTAATCATGTTTTGTACCGATCCCATTTTACTTTGGTGCATTCGCGATTCTCCACCAATACATTCCCCAGTTGGGATCGTGCTCAACCTTTGAGATGGGCAGCACATAATGGTTTGTTGAAGTTCTCAACGAAAATATCCTGCTGACAGATGTTCTAATAGGCGAGATCAATACTGTTAGAGGAAACAAGAACTGGATGCGTGCTCGCGAGGGTGTTCTCTCTTCTCAACATTTTGGTGATCAACTCGACCTTCTATATCCTATAATCGAAACCGGGGGCTCTGATTCAGCTGCATTTGACAATGTTCTTGAATTGTTGGTCGTGAATGGAGTGGTGACATTACCCGAGGCTGTCATGATGTTGATCCCTGAGGCGTGGCAGGGTAATGAAAATATGGATGCGGAGAAAAGAGCATTTTATAACTGGGCTGCCTGCCTACAGGAGCCTTGGGATGGTCCCGCACTTTTTACTTTCAGCGATGGCCGCTACTGTGGCGCCAATCTTGATCGTAATGGACTTAGGCCTTGCCGTTACATCGTCACCAACGAGGATATCATGGTCTGCGCCTCGGAGGTTGGCGCTCTTTATGTTGCCCCCGAAAAAGTCGTGCAGAAAGGGCGCCTGAAGCCTGGCAGGATGCTTCTAGTTGACACTCAGGAAGGGAGAATTGTTGATGACAAGGAGCTCAAGCGCAATACCGCTAAAAAGCAGAATTTTGCATCATGGGTGGAAATGCATGTCCTTCACGTCCCGAACATCATCAAACGTGTCAAGCGCAGCAACATTCTTCTGGATCCTATCCTTGACGATACATCCCTTAGCACTGATCCTAAGCTTCTTGCCTTTGGGTTCACTGTCGAGCAGCTTAATCTCCTCATGCTTCCCATGGTTTTGGACGGGAAAGAGGCTCTTGGTTCTATGGGAAATGACGCTCCACTCGCTGCGATGGCCCTCCAGCCTCGCATCATCTATGACTATTTCCGCCAGCTCTTCGCGCAGGTCACCAATCCTCCCATCGATCCAATCAGGGAAAGCATTGTTATGTCTCTCGAGGCATATGTCGGTCCTGAGGGTAATTTGCTTGAAATGAAGCCAGAACAATGTCACCGAATTCTCCTACCGTCCCCCCTCATTTCTATCGAAGAAATGAATGCCATGAAGTATCTGAAAACCGCTTACAACACTTGGCCATCGCGAACCATCGATATTACGTTCCCTAAACAGGAGGGGCTCCCAGGCTACCACTTCGCGTTGGAGAGGGTCTGTAGTGAAGCTACCCAGGCCATTGATGACGGGATCAAAGTTATCATCTTGAGCGACCGTGCCACAGGTCCTGATCGCGTTCCTCTCTCAGCCCTCGTTGCATGCGGTGGTGTCCACCACCATCTCACGTCGCAGAAAAAGCGCGCCAAGGTTGCGCTTATGATTGAGACTGCAGAGGCCCGCGAAGTCCACCACTTATGTGTTTTGGTAGGCTATGGCGCCGACGCTATCTGCCCTTGGCTGATGATGGAAACAATCTACAAAGTGGAGCGCGAAGGCCTGTAAGTTATATTCGAACTTGTGTGCCAGTATCTTATACTTCTGCCTAGTGTCAAAGGAGACAAAGGAGCCCACCAACTGATGGAAAACTATCGCCACTCTGTCGACAATGGTATTCTTAAGGTCATGTCTAAGATGGGGATATCGACGCTGCAGTCTTACAAAGGCGCTCAGATTTTTGAGATCCTTGGTCTCCATAATGAGGTCGTCGAGCGCTGTTTCATTGGGACTGCTAGTCGCGTGCAAGGAGCTACATTTGACCTTCTTGCTATGGATGCATTCGAGCTACATGAACGAGGTTGGCCAACCCGGGAAACCATCTTGCCACCAGGTATGCCTGAATCCGGTGAATACCATTGGCGCGATGGTGGAGAAGCACACATCAATGATCCATCTGGGATTGCCAACCTTCAGGACGCTGTCAGGGAGAAGAATCAAGCTGCCTACGACGCGTATTCTCGTAATGCCAACGAACAAATCCAGAATGTTCAACTTCGGGGCCTCCTTGATTTCCGTTATGAAAGTGCAACGACAATCCCAATCGAACAGGTCGAACCGTGGAACGAAATCGTGCGTCGGTTCGTTACCGGCGCCATGTCATATGGGTCGATCTCAATGGAAGCGCATTCAACCCTTGCGGTGGCGATGAACCGTTTAGGTGGGAAATCCAACACGGGTGAAGGTGGCGAAGACGCCGAAAGATCAATGGTGCTTAACAATGGTGACACAATGAGATCCGCCATCAAGCAAGTCGCGTCTGGCCGGTTCGGTGTAACTTCCAATTATCTTGCCGATGCCGATGAACTGCAGATCAAAATGGCGCAAGGCGCCAAGCCGGGCGAAGGTGGTGAGCTTCCCGGGCACAAGGTCTCGGTCTCTATCGCAAGGACTCGTCACTCAACCGCTGGTGTTGGGCTTATTTCCCCACCCCCACATCACGACATTTACTCAATTGAGGATCTTAAGCAGCTCATTTATGATTTGAAATGCTCGAATCCTCGCGCACGCATTTCTGTCAAGCTGGTTTCTGAGGTGGGTGTTGGGATTGTAGCCAGCGGTGTTGCAAAAGCCAAAGCGGATCATATTCTGATTTCGGGACATGATGGCGGTACTGGTGCTTCAAGATGGACTGGTATCAAATATGCCGGCCTTCCGTGGGAACTTGGTCTGGCAGAGACGCACCAAACATTGGTCTTGAATGATCTTCGAGGGCGTGTTACTGTTCAAACTGATGGCCAAATCCGCACGGGCCGTGATATCGCCATCGCATGCCTGCTTGGTGCGGAGGAATGGGGCTTCGCGACAACACCTTTGATTGCAATGGGCTGTATTATGATGAGGAAATGCCACTGTGAGCGAGGCAGGTTCTTTTTCACTTCATTCATCTGACTGGTTGTTTCTAGTGAATACCTGCCCTGTCGGGATCGCCACCCAGGACCCTCAACTTCGCGCTAAATTTGCTGGTCAGCCGGAGCAAGTCATCAACTTCTTCTATTATTTAGCAGAGGAGCTTCGTGGCTATATGGCTAAGCTTGGTTTTCGTACTATCAACGAAATGGTTGGAAGGTCTGACATGCTCAAGGTCAACGAGAAACTCCGAACGACCAAAACTGCTCAGCTTGATTTGTCGGCAATCCTCAAGCCGGCTTGGCAAATGCGTCCCGGCGCAGCTACATACCGCGTTCGTCAACAGGACCACAAATTATACATTCGTTTGGATAATAAATTCATCGACGAATCCGAGCCAGCATTGACCAAAGGATTGCCCGTTCACATTGAGTGTGACGTGACTAACACCGATCGCGCCCTTGGCACCTCGCTTTCTTATCGTATTTCCAAACTCTATGGCGAGGAAGGTTTACCGAAGGACACGATTCACATCCGGATGCGAGGCTCAGCCGGGCAATCCTGCGGTGCCTTCCTCGCGCCAGGTATTACCATCGAACTGGAGGGTGACGCCAACGATTATGTTGGCAAAGGTCTCTCTGGTGGTCGCTTGGTCGTATACCCACCAAAACAATCTACCTTCAAAGCCGAAGAGAACATCATCATTGGAAACGTCTGCCTCTATGGCGCAACGTCTGGCGAAGCCTTTATCCGCGGTATTGCTGCGGAACGTTTCGCTGTTCGCAACTCTGGTGCTAATGCTGTCGTGGAAGGCACTGGAGATCATGGCTGTGAGTACATGACAGGAGGTCGCGTCGTGGTTCTGGGCGTCACTGGTCGCAATTTCGCGGCTGGAATGAGCGGGGGTATTGCCTACGTGCTTGACACAGCACATACTTTTGCATCCAAAGTCAATATGGAAATGGTGGAGTTGGGCAAGGTCACCGACCCCCGCGAAATCGCTGCTCTGCGGAGCCTCATTGAAGATCATAGGCATTACACTGCGTCAGAAGTCGCGGACCGCGTACTCCACGACTTCCATCACCTCCTGCCACTCTTCGTCCGAGTCATGCCACTAGATTACAAGAGAGTGCTGGAGGAACAAGACGCGCGGCAAAAAGAAGACAAGCAGAGACAGAGTGTAATCGATCTTGTTCCTTCTCGCACTGCCAGTCAGGTCGACCTCGCCTCGGAAGGTCTCGAGGACATCCTTCTTCCCAAAATACCCACTCCCCCACTTCTTACCCCCCGATCCCGTCATGAGCCATCTGTAGTTGATGTTGAAGATTCTTTGGTTGACGATTCGACAACGAAGCAGCGCCTCCATAGGCTCGACAAAACCCGTGGATTCATGAAATACAAACGCTTGGGAGAGGCCTACCGTCCCCCCCGTAAACGCGTCAAGGACTGGAAAGAGATTTCTACTCGCTTAACAGACAGCGAACTGAAGTATCAATCTGCTCGCTGCATGGACTGTGGGGTCCCGTTCTGTCAATCAGATACAGGTTGTCCCGTATCGAACATCGTCCCTAAATGGAACGATCTGGTTTTCAAAGGCCAATGGCATGACGCTCTTAACCGTCTCCTTTTGACTAATAATTTTCCCGAATTCACTGGGCGTGTCTGTCCTGCGCCATGCGAAGGCGCTTGTGTGTTGGGCATCAATGAACAGCCTGTTGGGATCAAGAGCATCGAGTGCGCTATAATCGATAAGGTGCAGTTTCAAGCATTCACCCTGGATGGTCGTTGACTGGTACTCAGGGCTTCGAGATGGGCTGGATGGCCCCAAACCCACCTGCATTCCGCACTGGGAAAAGAATTGCCATTATTGGGTCTGGTCCCGCGGGTTTGGCATGTGCAGACCAATTGAACAAGGCCGGCCACTTCGTCACGGTCTACGACCGGAACGATAGAATGGGGGGTCTGCTCATGTATGGTATTCCAAAGTGGGTCATATTGGGTTTTGTTATATTACCATGATTGACACCAACCAGTATGAAACTTGACAAGACCATTGTGCAGCGTCGACTCGATCTCATGGCTGCTGAAGGTGTAGTAAGTGAACTCACAGTATACCCATACCAGCCAATTTACCCCCTACATTTAGACTTTCATTTCCAACGCCAATGTGGGGGTTGACGTTGACGCTGCCCAAATTCGTTCCGAAAACGACGCCGTCGTAGTGGCCACGGGAGCGACTTGGCCTCGCGATCTAAAAATTCCTAACCGAAGCATTGATGGCATCCATTTCGCCATGGAATTCTTGCAGGTGGGTCGGCTTCAAGATTTCTGTGCCAACAAATCCTCACTATAACCTAGCTCAACACTAAATCCCTTCTCGACTCCGAGCTCAATGATGGAAGCTACATTAACGCTCGGGGTAAGGATGTCATTGTCATTGGTGGCGGGGACACGGGCAACGACTGTATCGGCACCGCTATGCGTCATGGCGCGAAATCAGTCACCAACTTTGAATTGCTGCCTAAACCGCCCGTTGCCAGAGGACGCGACAACCCATGGCCGCAATGGCCCAGGTGTGGACTCATGATGTATCTATGCTGCGATTGCTTACCCCAGTGAAGGATCTTCCGCACTGACTATGGCCACACTGAGGTAGCCGCCCACTTTGGAAATGGTGATTATCCTTGATAATAGAGGGATATGGTGCTGACAACTCTTCACCTCAGACCCCAGGGAGTATAGTATTTCAACCAAAGACTTTGTTGTGGACGAAGAAGGGAAGCTTAAGGGCCTAAATACTAGTAGATTCCAATTTCTCATTCTATCCTTCTTCACACTAATCACTCAATAGTCCGTGTTGAGTGGACCAAGGATAGTGGTGGCAGATGGAAAATGGAGGAAGTCCCGGGCTCCGAGAACTTCTTCCCCGCTCAGCTGGTTTTCCTCGCTCTCGGTTTCTTGGGTCCCCAGGCCGAACTCATCAAAGCGTTGGGCGTCAAACAGGACGCAAGGTCCAACATACAAACTCCTCACAAGGTACTATCTCCCCTGCTGTTTACACACACTGTTTCTGATCACACCCAAAGAAATATATCACCAATGTTGAGGGGGTTTTCGCTGCGGGTGATTGTCGGAGAGGCCAATCTCTGATCGTTTGGGGAATCAAGTGAGAATCCTCGAGCCACTCCTTCGCCATAAATTGACCCATTATTCAAGTGAGGGGCGTGGCGCTGCGGCTGAGGTCGACGCATGGCTGAGCGCAGGTTCCACCAGGCTACCCACAGCGGGAGGAATCAAGACCCGCGTAAGTATTAAGTTGCGTTCAATGCCGTTGGCTAATTGTAGGTTCGATCCAGTCGTTCGTTCCACCTCCAAGCAAGATTTCCACAGCTATCCGGACCTAGGGCAGTTCATCATAATATATCCAATCCACCTTGTATCATCACAATATACTTGCTCTTTGTCATGCGTGCCAGCGAGGTATTAAGTCAATAATAACATATATGGGGGTTTTAACCGTTGGTGGCTACAGCGAATAGCTGAATTTACTCTGATCTTGTATATCCCGACTTTTCCCCCTAATCGCCCATATACCCCAATTTGTCTTCACCATAACTCTCGGGTCGAAATCAGCCACCTCCCATTTCTCACTTCCAAACGTATTGGGGCCTGGCGTTATAACCCATTCAAATTCACCTGCGACTTCAGGTGCCATCGACAACGACCTAACGTCTCGTTCGACATCGGCAGGTGAGAAACCAGTTACAAATATTGGGCATTTGCTGGCCAACAGCATAGGCATCACTGGTCCCCATTCGGTTGGCGAGGCGATCTGAAGGAGTGGTTCGGATGTTTCGGATGTTGATTCGGGCGACGGAAATCCAAATCCTGGAGAGAAGAAAAAGAAGAGATCGCTGTATGGGTCAAGTGTATGCTGAAATTGGGCATGCACCTCGGCGTAGTTCGCTTGGATACCTGTGATTGTGAGCTGCGGGGTGTAGGGGACGGTATAAGATGGTACACCGTAACGTTCTACGGAGGAGCGAGTGCGTTTGAGGCGCGCAATGGGCGCAGGGGTTGGCGGCTCATAGACGTTGGGTAGGTAAGCAGGTTCCACTGCTTCAACTGTTGTGGATGAGGTCGGAGCGCTGTTTCCAGGAGGTGAAGAGGACTTTGGAGCCGACTTTGCTTGGGCGTTCAAAGGTTTAGGAAGCGATACTTGTGGCCCTATGAAGAATAGATGGAAATGGGTGGAGGGAAAAAGTAGACATAATTGTTCCCAAACGTGGGGTGGAAGTGATGACTCCGCACGCGCGCCGGGGATGAATATGCGTACTTGAGGTTTGCCAACGGCAGCCTCGGCCGTTTCTGGGGCGCCTGGAGCGACATGGAGGGAAGTGCGCAGTGCTAATAGGGAACTATCAGCAGAACACGAAATGTGATGGAAATACAAGCTATACCAGCCAGAGAACGACTTCCTTCTGGCGTGACACGCTGATTATTGAGGGTCAGCCCACTGTGTTGGTGGAGAGCTCCACCAATGGTGATTGGGTATGTGAGGAGTTTGCTCGCGTGTCTTCGCGACCGTTCGGTATCCATTGACGGAAAGCCACGCGTATACCAAAACACATCCCAGTTCGCGAACGAAATGGCTTCCTCATAACCCTGGGGTCCTGGTCAAGGTATAATATGAAGAGAAGAAAAACATGCGAGGGCCTTGGACCGACCAGGTAATTCAAATTCACGCAGCCTTCTACCACTCCTTAGATCATGCTCATCTTCATTAGCCTCCCGCAGGCGATTGCAGTACTTTTGGTGCTCTTCATCTTCTTTCCAGTGCTCGTCCGAACAATGGCTCGGCCAACCACAGTCGGGACATTCATACTGAACGGACTTGGGCTGGGACTGTGTGTGAGTGTGAGATGAGGCACAGACAGGACATGGTGCCAGTTTCTTGATTGTTTCACCTCTCGCACGAAGCGCCGGAGATGGGGATTTTGAAAACGGGTGAAATAGGCCGCTTTGAGTGAGGATAACTCGTTCCGGGGCTTCCTTCAGCTCGGAGCGCCTGAGGAAATTAAACAAAGACCTTTGCCTTGAAGCGTTACCTGGTGCTCTAGCAGCGTGGCGAGAGCAAAGCCCTGCGAGACGTCGAGTTGTCGCACTCTGACCGATAAAGGAAAAGGCCATGATTTTGTTGTTGACAGCTGTTGGTCTGAAGCTTTGACAGGTTGCATTGTTGTCATGTGTTTTTTTTTGTTTTTTTGTTTTTGTTTTTCAAAAAATCCAACACCCCTTATCATGTCTACCACCAGGCAAGCAACTATATCCAGAAAAACAAACGAGACCCAGATTGATGTATATATCAACCTGGATTGTCAGCCAGGCCCCGGAGTAACGCAACAGATTGAGGTTTCCACTGGAATTGGTTTCCTTGACCATGTGCATCCCGAGTCGACGCATAGAATGACCAAACCACTTACCACCCGACTTTTTTTTTTTTTGAAGATGTACACGGCGCTCGCTAAGCATGGGGGGATGTCACTAACCATGAAATGTGTTGGAGATTTATGGATTGACGACCATCATACTGCAGATAAGCCACCTTTCTCACTTGCGAATGGTTCACCAGCCATTCTTAATTGAATTGGCTTCCGCTCGCACAGGATAGCGCCATCGCCCTTGGGACCGCATTTAAAGAAGCGTTGGGTGAGGTGCGCGGCATTCGAAGGTATGGCACCGGCTTTGCTCCCCTCGATGAGGTAGAAATATTTGCGGGTATATGTATGATCATCATCAATGACGATCAACACCCAAGGCACTTTCTAGAGCAGTCATTGACATATGCTCTCGACCATACTGTGTCACGGAACTCGGCCTCAAGAGAGAAAAGATAGGGGATCTATCTACAGAAATGATACCTCATATCTTTTATTCCTTCGCAATTGCTGCTGGCGTGACCCTTCATGTTGACGTGCTCAGAGGAGAGAATGATCACCATCGGTGTGCCTATACATTGCGTGCGTCAAAACACAACATTGATCACCCTTTTAGATCCGAGTCAGCCTTCAAGGCGTTGGCACTTGCTATTCGACAAGCCATAGCAAGGACAGGTGGAGACGATGTCCCCAGTACCAAAGGTGTTTTGTAAAACGTCAAAAAAACTAGACTCTCATTAATATATACAACGTTCGTGTATCATCTCATCACATTACGAACGAGAATGAGATATATGTATCGTCCCAAACTGGTTTCACCAGAATCTGCATTGCTTATCCGCAGGTGGATTCAACTATAGAGAACAAATGTGTTTGAAATGGCAAGGCACATAATACGTATGGCACACTCTCACCTTGGCGTCTTTAGAGCATTTGAATGCTTGAGCAAATTCGGGAATATTGGATACAGTTCCGTCAACGCGGAACCGGGTGGGTGAGTGAGGATCGGTTCGAATGCGCTGAACCTGTGTAATAGATGATGGCTCAGTAGTTTATTCAAAAATGAGTGTTCAAACTTACCGCCGCCGCAGGATTCATGCTCCTCGCCCATATGCGGGCGAAGGAGATGAAAAATAATTGCTCTCTGAATGATAGGCGTTGATGCACTGACAATCAAATATATCATGCTTCTCACCTTGTGTAATTCAACCCAGGCAAAATATATTCATTCCCCGCCTGGAGGGAAGAAGCAAACTGAGATTTCCAAGCCCTATACGCTTGAATGAGGCCGGTGTCTCCAATATTTTCGCCCGATGTCCTATAAACAATTAATCCTCAAAAGGCTAGCAGAGAGAAAAGTATTGTACAAATTTCCCTGGGTTTACAAATTAGTGAGAATAGGGGTTTCATGAAATTGGGGTGAACGTACATTAACGTAAACCTTGCCACCCTTGCCGTCGTCGATAGCATACGCTAGGAATAGGTTATAATCACCACTCATGAGGAGGACCAGCGCTTACCAGAATATTGATTTACAATGCAATCTTGTTTGACCTTGAACCCTTTGCTGGTGGAATTCGTCCACCATTGCTCCAATTTACCATCCTGGTTGTACAATCTGCCCGCTGAATCAAACGCGTGCTGCGCGAAAATCAGAGGAAGATAGAATGCTGGGGAAATGACGCACGGTTAATTCATGTGCAGCAACATGTCCAAAAGAGCCGTAGGAGAGGTAGGCGGGCCTGTATATATTTAGAATGACCACAGAAAACGGAAGGAATCCAATACAAACCACTCTTGCGCAAAGAAGGGTGGTCGAAGTATTCCAGCGGGGAAAACAATCTTTGAAAGAAATCGAGCCACTGCATGCCAAGGCCAATCCGTGACTTACCTCATTGGCGGGAGGATTAAAATATGCATTGACCATGGATGGATACATTTCCCATGTCTGGGGATTCCTACGCTGACCGAGCTGCAACCATTTTTTGAAGACATCGCTTGAGCTAGAAATGAAATTCAACCAATGCTCGGACTCATCATGACAAAACTGACGAGGCACTCAGCACATTTTCATAGAAATTGACTTGATCAATTTTGACGTTGCTATAATACCGTGCGATGGATTGCGGATCCCTTGTGTCTGGCGATAGCGGGAACCCAACTTTGACGCGGATTGCGTCAGCCTAGGTGGTTAAATGAGCGGCAGTCAAAAGCGAGATGAGCGTAACAACCTTTTCTGAAGCCGCTTTTGCGGACTGTTTGTCCATCCAATCGATATTAACAAGGGACTTTTTAAAGGATGAGACGATGTCTGAAAGGAGGTTTAGTATTGGGGCAGAACACTTTTAGTAACCGACCTGTGATAACCCTGGTCCCCTTCTCTCTGGAATCCCCGGCAAATGTCTGATTGACGAAATATCGACCAGCAGCAAAGCCCATCGCTTGTTCCACCTTTCCGACACAGTATTCTGCTCGGTCACCAACGGCACCCTTCTTCAGACCGGCCAATGCCTCATGAAGGGTCCTCTGCGCTTGCCACGCCTCTGACCCCATACCAAGATGCGAGGCGGTGTCGAGTGCTGCGCGTATGACAAGATATGCTTCGATAACATCAGAGGGCGTATCATCCAATATTTCCGCCAACGAAGTAGCGTATTTTGGGTATGTCATGATCACATGTTGGGGAAGTCGGCGAGGGGTGAAAGTCGAAAAGTAAGTAGGGAAGTATATTTGAGGCAGAGTGTCAGTTAAGTTCGAGAGCGGTACAGGGTTATATGTAGCAAGAGGGTCTTGCAAGAGAATGTCGCTATGTCAATGTGTCAATGGTTTCATAATACGATGGGAAAGTAGACTTACAGGTCAAGGCTCGCATCAGCTAGCTTGCGTTCGAATTTAAGAACCTTCTTTGCGAGTTCATGAGCCCCACGGGATCGACCAGGCGGCTTCTTCTCGCCTCCATCATCATTACCATCTCCGTCCCAGGGCGGCCAGGGCCAGGGGGGCCAGACTGGTGTATCGTTATCATTTGCCAGTGGAAGTTGTGCTCCTTCGGACTGAGTAGTACCCCCAGAGGAGGAATCAACGGATTCCTCTCGGTCTTCCGAAAGAATATCTAATAGCCTTTCAACTACGTTCTGATAGATTTTCATAATCGACTTCTCTCCATAGTATTCCTGAGTGTTGATGAGAAAAGAAGTGAGAAGTTGCATACATTAGAACCACCTTTGAAGGAAGACCAAGATCCGGCTGGTTGAACCAGAGAACCATGAAATTGGGATCAACTCCCACGTCACCTTCGATCTCAAAGGAGAACAGCGCATCAATACCTATATCGCGTTAGACATGAATGAACACCAAAGATTAGCTTACCCCGAGAGTGCAAGAAAGCTAGGGCGGCAGTTAAGCCCTCGCTTTTTTTAGTGCCCTCTAATAAACCAATGTCGGTATCTTCTCCCCGGTACAATTTTCGAAGTGTCTGAACTAGGTGCTTTAGGGGTATGGTACCAATTTCGTCAAGCCTATCTTGATTCAAGCATGAAGAATAAAAGCTTTGAAGCTTTGAGAGTATTTCCTTATCCGCAGAGCCTGAAAAAGTGGGGTGGGTGGGACCGTTCTCTAGGATCTTTTGGATGATTTGCTTGTTTTCTTGAGCAAGGGCTTCGAAATTTCCGTAGCTGGCTTTGTCGGCGGGTAGTGGATGGCTATTTAACCACCCACCGTCTATTAAACCGTTAATACAAAAATATACAGTACTTGTGGATGACCCACTGGCAAAATCATAGAAATTCTCGCACGGGTCTTGAGAGATGTCCAGCGAGGACAAGATAGATGCAGAGAGTTTGATACAGAGGGGAGTAAGACACAATGGCTTGATTCAGATTATTCAGAAGTGAGATTTAGTTCCCTCTGGTGACGCCTCACCTCGGTTGGGGGGGACGTTGGTCCTGGTCTAGGAACAACCGTTGTTGATATCACAACCGTAGACGTTGCAATTGTTGTGGTGACAGATACCGATGTTGCAGTCGCAGTAGCAACCGTGGTCTCTACCGAAGTCGCGGTATAGGTGGTGGTCGCCGTTACGGTCGCTGAACCGCTAGGTAAGCCACCGCCACCACCACCACCATTTCGGCCTTTCTCTACATGTAGTCTGTGTTGTGCACCAGCAAACAGTCCAATGAAAACCTACATTACCAAATTGCATTAGTATGGCTGAATCTGAAGCGGCTGGAAACTTGCAGAGGTAAGGAGAAGGAGAACCAAGGTAAGAACTAAGAGGACTTTGGTAAGTGGTGTGAGTGGTTCTTGTGCCATAGAGCCGATACGCTCCGTGAGCGAAGGTTGGGAACTCTGGTTTCTCGTCTCCTCAGCATCTGGATCTCGGAGTAGTGACGCCGTTTCTGTAAGGCGGACTTAAACTCATTGTAAGTGAGAACGTTGAGCATTTACCTTGGTCGGTGGGCGGCGCTGCGGTCGCCATGTTGGCTAGAGCGACGCAAGATACCTGACCTCAGTTGTATATAACAAGCCCTATTTTGCCTTGTGGATGGTGCGAGGTGTGAACGTTTGAACGTTCGCTGATCGGCTCCCACTGTTTTTATTACCATCGGCACTGGGTAAATGACCGGCATGACATGTATAAAGTAGAAAAGCACTCCGCGAATGTGTTTTCCAAGGTTTGTCTACCGTAGTAGTAAAAAAAATTTATGTAACGGCTGCTTGAAGAACCTCTATGTTTTGGCAGATTCTTTCACAATTTTTTTCGATAGCGAGCAAGCGAAGACGGAGAGTGATACCATCACCAGTACCCATGAATAATGCTTGATCCCATCGAGATTGGTTGAAGTCGCATATATAGAACTGGAAATGATAAGCTTTCGACTAGCGTCTAAGACTATTTTTGATTACCTGACTAGTGCTGGACTGAAAGCTCGAGAAAAGCAGATGAAAAACTGGACCAGGGCATTAGTCGACGCAACTGAGCCAGAATCTGGAGAATGCCGCTTGATAAGAAGCATGTTCACCCTACATTGATGATGCACATGAGCGTGGGGCAATATAAAATGGAGCTCCTTGCAGCAACTTACGAATACCCAAGGAACCCGACACGTGCCATAGATAAAATGACGACGATGCACACCCATAAGATAGCATTTGTACCAGAGTTCACTCTTCCTGTGGTGGCGTCTATGCCATTATTCGCAATAAGGCTAAGGAATGGCAGGGACGCAAAGGTCGAGGGCCACACC
Organism: Collybia sp. MG36; assembly: GCA_003313185.1. Classification (NCBI taxonomy): domain Eukaryota; kingdom Fungi; phylum Basidiomycota; class Agaricomycetes; order Agaricales; family Clitocybaceae; genus Collybia; species Collybia sp. MG36. The sequence continues at coordinate 19,932 of QGOG01001908.1, forward strand.
CTCATGCAGGAATGGTATATTTTGGCGTGATCAAACCGACGTAATAAGATCGGCATGAAGAGCAGCTGTAATAAGGCCGCGACACCGCCTGCTGCTGCCAGAGAAATTCCTATCTCGGATATCTGGGAGCGGTCAGGGCTATCCTGACCAGCGCTGAGGAAGATACGTACAGAGAACCCCAGGCCACCCATATCAACGGGGGAATAACAAAAGAGCACGAATAAAACATCAAAGGCAGTGGAGATGAAGCTCAAGGCGCACCCCGACGCGCAAAGGGCCTGGATAACAGGGATCGAAAGGAGTTGCCTGATGCTCATCGGTTGGCTTGGTCCTTGACCCTTGTATTGGATCGCTGTGGCCCCATAGGAGACTTGGGCTTGTGGCTCAGGACAAGGTGGTCGAAGAGTCTAGAATTGACATTATTTGATGCAGCCTAACCGACCACCACAATTTGAGTACCGACCTCTGCCAAAAAAAAATACCCAACCATCACCCCGATTGCTGTAAAAAGTGACACCGCAATACACGGAAGGAAGTATGGATATATTTTCAAAAATTCAAATTTGTTCATGAATTGATACTTTTGGGTTGGATTTGATAGCATGCCGCCAACTAGTGGTCTGGTATATTGTTAATGTTGAAAGTGATACGTCGAGTCGCGATACTTGCCCGAGTATGGCACCGGTAGGCCACCACAGGCCGAAAAAAGGATATATGAAGGCCTGGTTGGAATCATCCGTGATATCACTCAGCGCAGCTGGGATGACTGCAATATTTCCTGAAAATAGACCAGCTGTGGATTTGGTGAATTCATTGTGGTGAATTCAATCTTGGTAATTTACCAAGACCGCGAAAAACAAGTAAACTTGCGAAATTTGTGGATAATCCAAAACAAATCGTAGACATGCCAAGCCCAGTCGCCCCGAGTAACATGACTGGACGGCGACCCATAGAGTCTAGATGGAAGAAGCTTTAGTTTATCTATCTCAGTGTGATGATGGGGTGCTCACTGGAAGCGGAAGTCCATGGATATATCGAGAGCAACTGGCAAATTGCAAATGAACTCTCCTTCCGGGCGAATCATGTAGTGACGATAGACAAGGAAGGGTCCCACTTACCGCAATGCCGCTGTAGTATCCGATTTGAGATACATCATTCGTGACACGCAGATCGACGAGAAATTGGTTTATGTAGGGAAATATCTGGGAGAAGTTCAAGGGGTCAAGTATTCGCATGATGCACAGGACGCCGAGTTGAATTTTAGGAACGGGTGTACTTGGCTGTAATGGTTGTGCTTCCGCCAGAGAACTACTAGGCTGACGGTTGTCCAGCAGATTTTGGGATGCGGACATGGGTGGAGTCGTATGTGGTAAGTGCTCGTTCTGGCTGGGGGATACTAGAATTTAAAACCTATTGAACCTTTAGGGCTGCCCCTGTCCCGGATAGTTTCTTCACGTTTCTCTGATATCGAGGGACGGATCATGTTCCAGAATACATGTGTAAGCCCAGATTACTATATCCAATGGGTGATTCAAGAGGGTATGGAGGCACTATCAGGCCACCGATCGATACAAATTACCATTTGCTTCAAAAGGAATAAAGAGGAGCTCCAGCTAGACAATAAAATTGCATTTCGAGTGAGACTTACGTTTTCGATACCTAGATAATGCTTCGCGAGCGGCCGGACTCTGTTCATAACGTGGTTCATTGGTAGGGGAGGTAACGCACATATTACATATGATCGACATTGGCGGAGAGAAACGCAGACACAATGTGTAGGTTGACCCTGGGTAGGATAACGATGTTCGGGGGATTATCTATCAGCCTGGGTCAGTGCCCCGCCCTTCGGCATGGAAATCCATGACAGCCCAATGATTACACCCCTTCCTATTTTGTGCGCTCGCAGCACAAGTCCACCAATATCGATCCGTTTCACCATCGCTCCGATTTTTCATGTCAGGCCGAAGTGCAGTTGGGCAATTACACTTGCAACGAGGCGTGGTTTCGGGACGAAAGTCTGGCCTGAAAAATCGAAACGTGATGTTTATACGAAAATTTGAAGGTTCGATTATGGAAGTCCCTTCAGGCAGATATGCTGGCCGGAAGAGGTCTATTGTAGATTGTGGAGGTATGGAGTGTTTAAATCGTTCCTGACATGGCGCGTGCATGATGATCAACTGAAATGTTATTAAACATCCCAATCAGTCGATTGCTTGCAGAAAACACACCGAATTGTGCGCAAGCGGTATGTTGAATGTTTGGGGTCTGCGCATCTCCGCTTCGTCCGTAGGTACCACCTCCCGTAAACTGAAATTCCTTCTAGTGCCTGCGAAATGGGGGTTAATAAGCAGATGGGTGGTAGGTGGTGTGATAAAAACCCAGGCTCAGGGAGGCTATGGTGGGGTATGGCCCCAGATAGGTCAGCTGGTCAGAATGAAATCCAACACTCTCTTGGCTCCCTTCATAACAATTCGAAGCAGCAACATTCGCTTTCCAGTCCATCCCCGAGGCATCATTAGAGCCACGCCATTCGAGAGGAAACCTCTGGCGTTTTTTTATCTCGTTGTTGACTATCTTCTCCACTAAAATGCAAGCTTCCTCCATATCTGGGTGAAATGGTAGCGGAGGATCACTCTTGCGGCCATTATACCTACAGGGGTAAGAAAAACTGAAAATAGGCAAGTGACTCAACGAACCAGAACTGTGCAGTCTCGCCCCAGCATTTTTCGTCGTTGGCGTTTCTTGTGTAGAAAGCAGTGCGATGCGGACTCTCAACTAATCGGTCAAATAGCCACCATTTATTCCGTTTCCAGCTTCGAGAGGCATTAACCATGGTATAGAAGAGTTTACATGCCAACTCGGGCGGAAGAGCTCCTAGGTGAAGCGTACATGGTGTATGTTTCGCTACTGCCGTTGGGTTTGAAAGGGTCAATGGAGGCTTCCGCAGGATAACTTTCGCAGGGGAAGGGGGCGCACGCAGTACAGACATTAGGTCGGCAACGGGTCGTAAGCCTAAGCTTGTTGAACGAGCACTCGATGGTTCAGCTGTTAGTGTCCTGACACTGTTGGTTGATTTGCCGACTGGACTCGGATCCCTTTCCTTTCTTGGTTTTTTATTCGAATTCAACCAGCCATCTAGATTACTGCGTTTCTTTCCCTTGTCCGCGCGAAGTTTCAGATTGAAATACTGGGTGGTTGAATCAACATCCCCGTTGCGTTCGACCAAAGCGTTCAGAATAACATGTGGCTCTGGCGCATCCTCATCCAGAATACTAGAGACCAGAGCTACAAGTGTGTCAGTGTCGGTGTCCGTGGTGGTCATCGTTAACAGGGGAAGATGGTGACAAAGGAAGATAATAATGATGATGCTATGTGCGCTCATTATATTCTTTCCCCGGGCCGTAAATTCAAGAGGATCGGCCCGGAAAAAGCTAGTCCACCCAGTGCAATGATGAATACTTCAAGTTATTGTATCCCAGCATGGCATCTGGAAAGAACAACCTAAACACCCATGAAACTCGAAATATGGTGTTGGAAGACGTTGGTAGACCGAGGGATTTGGTCAAATCCAAAACTGTGATTGAAACGTCCTTGTATCTGACATTTGTGGTTCATCTTACCGTACCTGCCCTCAGGAATTGAGAATAGTTTTGCTCATACTCTTGGGCTTTTCCTGGACTTATCTGATGGCTGGGATGCGTTGGCAAGATAATGAGAAATGGTCTGTTCGTGAGCTTACAACAAACTCAACGGACCTACCAAATCACTGCGCGAATGCATCCCCCATTGACCTGGTGGAGTTTTCTCACCGTCAAAAGGAATTGGCCAATGCCCTTCAGTCCTTCGGTGCATCTGCATATATTGCGGAACCAGGAGCTAACTCACTGTTCTTTACAAATGTGTCCCAATCGAACTGGAAATTGTCAGAACGACCACTTCTGCTAATCATCACACCCGGAAATCGCGGGAAGGAAGGCTCGAGCCCGTCTGTCATTGTATTGACACCCAAGGTATTCGTATTTCCTCAGTAGCACTCGTTTCTGCTAACCATATTTTAGTTTGAGGCAACGAGGGCCAAATTGCTTCCCATATCAGCGAGTGCGGTCAGTTATATTGAATGGCCAGAAGAGACCAATCCCTACGAGATCATGGCCACCTCTTTGCCAGACCTACACGGAATCCTCTACGTCGATAACAATATTCGGAAATTCATCGTTGATGGATTGGAGGCAGCTTTTCCCCGCCTGATGGTAGCGTCTGCACCCATCAAAATCGCCCAGCTGCGAGAACGTAAATCAACAACGGAGATAGAGCTTCTGAAATGCGCCAACGAGGTTCGCTATAGACCGTTACTTCTCCTCACATCAACCGATGCAATACAGGCAACGCTGTTAGCGATTCGATTTGTGCATCGAAAAATGTACATTGGCATACATGAATCTCAAGCACGAGATATGATGGCACACGCTCTTTCCACTGTCGGATTACAAAACGGGGATTGCTTAACTCTCTTCGGAGGTATTACCTGGTGTTATCTATTCCTCCCATTCCTGCTGAAATAAAAATCGCAGAGAACGCCGCTCTGCCTCATGGCAGTGGTACAGATAGAGCATTGGGGATAGCTGACTTTGCACTTTTTGACTGTACTGCATCCCTCTATGGCTACTATAGCGATGTCACGCGGGTTAGTGGGCTTCAGCTAAATCTGATACTTTTCCCTTGACACCCACCATCAGACTGTTGCGCTGCCAGGATCCCGGATCCCCTACAATTACCAGCGAGTATGGTCAAGCGTACATACAGCTCAGCAATCCGCAGCAAACACCGCTCGTCAGGGTGTCTTGACGAGCCATGTGGACGCGATAGCGCGAAAGTTTTTGCAAGAGGCCGGCCTCGGTTCATATTTTACGCATCGGCTTGGGCACGGTGGGTTTGAATAGGATCATGCCAACCTCCTCGAATGTTCTTTCCTAGGTATCGGTCTCGAGGTTCATGAACAACCCTACCTCCGCGGTGGAAGTTCCGACATAATCCAAACTGGACACACGTTCTCCAACGAACCTGGGGTGTATATTGAGGGACAGGTATTTCAGGGAAAACTCCTTACCAATCCCCTATCATTGCTGATTGCTGACCTAGGTTGGTGTCAGATTGGAGGATTGTTTCTACATTAGCCGTTATGGCGAAAGCGTGTATTTCACCCAAGGCGTAGGTGGACCAAGCAGCTCGCCTTTGGAACCATGAGTTTCCCAGCGGTTTAGGGTAATAATAATATTGCTTGGAGTTTATACTTCCATAGTAAAACTCTTGTCGCATGTACTCTTGAGTATTCCAATTTTCCAATGCACCAGGGAGTGAACAGATAATGCACTTCCTTCGGATGGCTTGGCAAATAAGATTGTTACATCCTCTATTAGTAGCAGTCTCACTGGAACGCTGGGGAGTTTCACAGGCAGCATTTAGGTCACATAATAAGATGTGGTAGCTTTATTGTTACAAGGATGCTATACGTTAATACTATGGAGCGCCAATCTAAGAAATCAGCGAAGTGGGGCACTGATAGAGCAGGGAAAAGGGGTGTAAAATAAGTAGAGAGGTGACGGTAATTCGAGTCAAAGATAGAAATATAGAGATATGCTGATAGGGTAAACCATACATGTTGTCCAAGCTAATGAGTGCGGGTGCGCAGGGAATGGTATACTTCCGCCAAGACCTCTGCTTACAACGCTTCTGCGAGTTCGTCAGGGGTGGGCAGAGGAAGTGGAACAGCGGCAGGCGATAACGGGGATATAAGGCTTGGTGATTGGTTCGAGACATGTCGCAAGAATGGGTTTCGTGTATGCATTCTAGAGATAGGGGATGCTTGGGTAATGGTAGGCTGTGGGTAGGCATCGAAAACGTGGGAAGATGGGGGGGGACTTACAAAGTAGACTAGACGCAAACCAGCGGTAGGGCGGGTTATCGTAATCAGATGCATCATTATCGGTTATTCCTTCTATTTCTTGCATGGATTCAGGCGTACGTCCATTTCGACTAGGTTGGGCCGAGCGGCTGGCATCCGACTCGTCACCAAGGTCAAGCTTCTGCTGGACGATCTCCAGTCGGCCGCGCCCTTTGAAGGAATAAGACCGGTCATGTTGGAATATGGGAAGGGAAGTGACAGTTTGATGGCGTGACCTGAGACCAGGAGAGGGTGGTGAAAAGAACGGGGGCCTGAGAATCGACAAGAATTCCTCTAGTGCCTCACTCGGAAGACCCGACCTAGGTTGGTTTAATCATGCGGCACCGATAATTACTTGCAAGTGGCTCACCGGGGCGAGGAACGAGGAGATGTATGGTCTTTTTCAGAAGTGTTCTCATAATGTAAACCAACTTTACTGTCTTCTGTGTCTTCGTTTGGGTCGGTTATCTTGACCCGCTCAAAGTGATCAGAGGTCAAGGCTGGGAGACGACTAGGATAAGATCGAGTGAACTGGGAACCATTCAAGCGAACAGGACGAGGAGCAGCAACGATGGGGTAATTGTTAGCGGCCAGATTCATTCTGGAATGCGATGGAGTGATGAAAGTCTGAACAGGAAAGTAATTTCGAGTTCCGTCTGAATCAATGTGTTTGGTTACTTATATTTGAGGCTAACCAAGAATTCAAGCAGTGGTAAACAATGACGCCAATGATAAGAGTGGATAACAGGTCTATTGTTGCATGAATACATAGATTGTCGAGGAGTCAAGTGACGGGAATGCATAACTAGAATTATAGTTTAGATGCTGGTTCGCCTTGTCGATATAGCGCGTCGAGTTCAGTTTTAAACTTGTTGTAAGCATCCTTACGGCGCAGTTTCATTGTTGGAGTGAGTGTGCCATCCTCAACCGTGAATGGATCCAGGCTGAGATGAATCCGTTTGATCATCTCAAATCTATGAGCCACAGGTTAGGCATGGTCACGAGAATCAAAACTTTGTATAGCAAGTACCCTTTCAACCCGTTTTTCTGTGCCTCTTTCGTCAACGAGCCCAAAATATGGGTATTGATTTTTTCGTCGTTACAGGCATCTGCCAATGCTCCCAAGTTATCAGGCGAGACTAGTTTTTCGTAGACTTTGGATGCTATGGACGCCAATTGAATCGGGTCAGGGACTATGACGGCGAGCAAGAATGATTGTAATGAATCTCCGTGTACGTAGATCTGTCCAACAATTGGGGCGCTGGTGTAGAGATTTTCAATTTTTTCGAGGGCAACATACTCCCCTTGAGCAAGTTTCATGATATTCTGTGATGGAAAAAATCAGACCGGGCTCGTAAACGAGGGAGCCACATACCTTAATGCGATCGATAATCTTGAGTCGACCACAAGAATCAATTTCAGCTATATCTCCAGTGTGAAGCCAGCCTTCCTCGTCAATTGCCTCTTTCGTGTTTTTCTCATCTAAATCACTCTGCTTAAATTGTGACGATGGTAGCCGAACGAAAGTAGGACCTTTGTAATACGAAGTGAAACAATTCATTCCGCGCACACACAGTTCACCACGTGGGTTCGGGGAGTCTTCTGATAAATAGCCCATGGCAGGAACATCAATGAGCTTTATTTCGTTGACAGGTTGGGGTGGGCCGACACAACCGCTGGCGGTTGGGTCGTTTGGCCAGGTTTTGGTACAGGTTGCACAGGTTTCCGTCATCCCGTATCTGTTGTCAATAGCATGAATTATTGAAAAGGAATGACTGGCGAAACCTCGCACCCTAAAATGATATCAGTCAATGCTATTAAAAGAGCCCAAGAAAAGCCAACCTTCATCAACCTCACAGGCGAAGGCAATTTTCAAGAAATCCATAACATCACGGCTAATGGGGGCAGAGCCGTTCGTCACCAACTTTAATTGGCCTCCTAGGACAGCTTGTATCTGAGAGGATAATGAGCCGATTAGCTATGAAGATCAAGCCAATACTCCCTCTCATTCACCTTACGGAACACAAGTCTGTCCCAAAAGATATGGGTCGGGTCTCCCGTGGTTCTCAATTTCTCTAATTTTACTTCAACAGCCTTCTTGAAGATAGCACCCTTGAGGCCGGGTGCATTTCCTGCCTGCATCGCAGTTTGATATATCCTATTTAGCACACGTGGAACAGAGGGGAAAAAATCGGGTTTCAAGATTTGTGCGTCTTCGATCAACCGCAGGGGATCCCCAGTGAAATACCCAATTTTGCCTCCGACGGCTATGACGCAAAGCTCACAAATACGCTGGCGAGGTAGGGTTTAGTATTGGGCATGTTACCAAAGGGGAATAGGCAACTTCGTATATGTGTGCCAGGGGTAGATAGGACAGCAGAGACGACTCGTCTGGAATTGCCAGGCCATACAGGTTCGATTGTGTGGCTAGTGCGAGGCTACCATGGGTCAATAGGGCACCTGGGAGGAATTGAAATACCCTGTAAAAATACCAGAAAATAAATACCTTTTGGGTTATTGGTAGTACCCTACAACTTATTTAACTAGCGGTCGAAAGGGTCTGTGATGTACCCACCGACGTATAACAAATAGAAGCCAGTTTCGCTGGCGTTGCCGGAATGGGGTCAGTAGAGTGAGCCTTTCCATATGCTTCAACTGAACACAGACGTCGGTTACTGAAATTGAAAATAGAGGTCCAGGTTAGACCTACTTTCCCGTAATTCCTTGACTTGCACATTGACTGTCTGACTCCACTCTCCGATGATCCTCTTGGATTCGAATGACAGGTTATCGATACAGATGATCAATTTCAGCATAGGAACTTTCGGAGAGAGCTTCAACAGGAGGGGAATATGATCGGACGTTGAAAATATGACAGTCAAGTGTGCGTGATTGATTCTGCGAAAGATTTTCAGTTCATAGTCATCAAGCATAGGTGATGTAGTACATATATTCTATGATGGTTGAGCCAAAAAATTTTGTTGAAAAAGTTGGTAAACATACCAACAGAATCCCTTCCTAGTGTATCATAGAGACTAACGGATACTTTATCATAACTGGAGAGTGCAATGTCGATTATTTGCCATTCTAATTGAAATTGCCTCAATCAGCCGAATCGCGAGATATTGTATCACAGACCTGGCCGATTGGCTGACCAGATACCGACTGTGTCATACTCCCCACCCCCTACCTCACCGCTTCTGAACATGGCATCTATGGCACTACCCACATAGCGTCGGCGCAGGTCAATGGCACCGTATGACTCCCAGGCATAATGTGGAGCAAACTTTAGCGGGTTAGTCGATATTACAGGTCGGTGACCAAGAAAGGGATGAGATTTTCGGACGCGCAGGGCAGTTTCAAATATCTCATCGACGGTCTTCAATATATTTGGAGTGTCCAATCCAACAAGACCAAAGATGGCTGGAACGAAATTGAGCTGGAGCACACGAACTATGCGGAAAAGCCTACAATTGTGATAATGCGCTGGATATGATCGCTTGAATAATGTGGATGCTAGAGGACATCAAATGAAGCTTCGCACCTGTCTGACCCGGACGCTTGGTCCCAGGAATAGCGACCGACTGTTTGTCAAATGGTAAAACTGCTGGCCACGGTATAGCTTTGTCGGACAAGGGCATTTGGGCAGTCGAAGTGGAGTCGTAGGGGATGGTTGTAGTAGTAAAAACAACCAGAGCGCTCTTGAGCGCTTTGGGCTCAGCCTGACACGTGAAACTCGAGCCTGGTGCTCTGGGCTCCGGTTAAACCCCGAGTCAATCATTGTGACCCATTGTTATCGCCGGAAGATGTTCGCATTATATGTTCAGATTGCTAACTAGTACACTACTATAAAACGTCCAAACCATGTCCAACAATCATGGTGCGCTGAGGACAATCTTGGCAGAAAGAAATCAGAATGGATATTTCAAATAATCCAAGCACTTACACTCATGAATTGTTCGTAATTTAGTTGGACCCAACCATCCCGGTCCGAATCGGCTCTACGATGAAGCCGGGTGAGTTAATCAGCGAGTGGTCAAATCAACTGTAGTCCATACCGTTGAAATGCTTCCGTAACTGTCTTTACCACAACACATGCTCTCACAAACCGGTCGAATGTAATCCCAGGCGGTGGGCCATACCCGATGGTCGGCTCGGATGCTGAACCCCCATGGTTTCAGTAATCGCCAAACAGACACGTGGCTCGGAAGCCCACCATATTTGTGTTCGATAAGGGTCAAAAGAGGGGGTGAGAGATTATAGCCAAAGCTCCTCAAAGCTTCTGCCAGCTCCCGACCCTCGATGGATCCCGAACGGTCCCGGTCAAAGTGCCGGAAGACATTTTGCCAATCAGAGATATATTTCCATAGCCCAGCAAATTCTAAGTTGTGGATTAAGGGCTGTGGATGGACTAATCGTTGGGCATACCCTGGAAGTTGATGGTTCCGCTGCGGTCAGTGTCCTAATACATGTCAGTTCGTTATTCAAGAACAACCCAGGAAAATACACACGAAAATGCCCATCAGCATCTTAACAGTGTCTAAATCGAAGCCTAGTGAATAATATGAGGTTGGGTTTGAAATGAAGAAGACAATGTTTACTTGTCCAATTTCCTAAATGATGTCCAACATTGGTCAACGCGCTAAACACGCCAGCTAATCAGACTAACCGTTGATTAGAGCAGTCTGCAGCTCGTGGACGGTGATTGCGCCCGAACGGTCGCTGTCAACAGCGTTGAACCATTGCCAGAGTTGGGGGTCAACACCAGGTGGTGGCCCACTCTGAACATGTGAATATTTATTCGCAGGGTGTTGATTTGAGTGGCCGTATCCCTGAGGAGGCGTATACGCATGGGGGCCGTTATAATAATTGTTGGATTGGCCATAGTTTGGAGCAGCGTACATGGTGAGTGAGTCAAGAAGAGAGCTGTCAGAGAGTCTCAGTAATCAGGATAAGAAGCGGTATGTGAATATTGTTGGTGCCTGTTTATTGCGGAGATCAGTGGTTGGTGGCGGTGCCCGAACCCGTAGTTATATTATTCACATAAAATGATTCATAAATTGAACACAAGAGCCGGAACAGCCTCCCCACCAATGGCAGTTGCAAGCACTCCTCATAATGATTCACCCCAGACCCGCAATAAATCTGATTCCGGTTTAAACACCGCTTCCTGAGACACAGTGGGGTGGCACTGCACCGTTGGGAAGGGTTCGTTATATAGGGGGGTTTGAATGATTTTTACTCAAGCTGTAGTAGTAGGAATAGAATTGGGTGAATAGATATGATGATAATCTTGTACATTGGTTCAAAATTCGACCATGTAACTCGCCCCGCTGTGTGTGTTTGGGTTGGTTCAAATCGAGCCCCGCCGCCTGAGGGGGAAAAGCGGTGGCCCAGATCGATTGGTATGGTGTTTAAGCAAGTAAAATCAGGACACAAGATGTTGGATTGATGTAGCTTATGTATTGGAATTCTACCGTCCAAGAGACTCTGTGTTGGGTGTGAATGAGCGGATCCCAACTTGGCCGATCGGCAGCACCCCCCAGCAGTGTGGCACTCTCAGAGTTGCTGCACGGACCCTGGGCCTCGGTCCCGCGACTTATTCATCCTCCGGGCTCCGTCGACGTCGTGTATTCTATCCATTGACTCACCATTTACGTGGCTAGGACACGAAGATGCATGATGAGGCGGAGAAATTCGCATTGCTAGAACCGGTTGGGTGGTTAGGAACATCTGAGGATATCCTCCCCATTGCAACGGACCCCCCTGCATCAATACGGTAGGACTGGAGGTGTCCTTGTCAAAGCGAGACCTGATAACAGGGAACCCCGGCGATATAGCCGCTGAAAGACGATGGGATCACAGCCGATTAGGTAGGGGGAGAGTCCCTGTGCAACAGGCCCACAAGGTCAGAAATATGTCATATTTGAAGTGGAAAGAGGGAAAGCCGATACTTCCCCTAATATCAATATCTTGCTGGAGGCCTGGAGATTCCGGCCACTATCCGGAATTTTAAAAAATACTTAGCCTTCGGGGGCCCCACAAATCTAGGCGAATAGCTGGCTCGTGTTGTCCTCGTTGTGCATGATGATGCACCGAGTTAACATCAGGGTCATTGGGATCCAATTGCAACCCCCCCCGGCAAGATGGAGCGGTAAAGGACTTGGGGAGCAAGATGTTGGCTTAAATTTCCGTGTGGAATATCTCAGCTCGAAAATCATTGTCATGAGCTTGGAAACGCTCTGTATGCTGAAATTGCCAGTGCAATAACACAAAATCGAATTCGACGAACTGCGCCTACTTGGGCATGATGGGGACCGAGGCTCCAATTCCTTTGGCGTCCTCGCCCTGCATGGTGTAACCCTTGGCCCGTCGGGTCACTCCGCTAAGTCGCACTTGCGCCTGAGAGAAGATATGCCCAAACAAGCTACTTCAAATATAGCTGTTTTGACGAGCAGGTGTGGTTTCAGGAAAGTGGTGGGAACCAGAATTACAGTCGACTCTGTCTTAACCCATACCCCTCCGTCACCCCCCCAGGGCATGGGTTTCGACAGAGTATGGGGTTCCTGAGTGGTGCTAAAAATAG
>QGOG01001910.1:0-20255 GCA_003313185.1 Collybia sp. MG36
TAATTCTAATACTATTCATCTAATATCATATAAATCCCATCTGCTTATTCCACTGCCAATAGCGAGTCGGCGACCTTGGGTTGCTTTGTGGGCTGGTGACTGTGATGGCTGGTAGACTTGCTGCTGCTACTGCTGCTGGATTTATGAGATCGCCTTTCTGAATGCAATGTCTTTCCTGTAGGTTCTTCTCGAAGCTTGTGCGAAGCCTCTCTCGACGGATGTGATCTGGTTCTGTCTGATATTGTTCCTGATATTTAGCACGTGTGTTGTGCTGTCTCTCGAGTTCTTCTTGTAGGATACGATCCTGTTCTCTGTCCTGCTGTACTCTTGCGAGTGTTCTGTGTTGGCGATTCAATTGAATCCAATCTTGTTTTGCCGATGACTTCGATGTTCTGTGATATCTGTTCCTGGCGACTGTTCCTTCGTCACCGATGTCCTGTAGTAGTTGTTCTGATACTGTGTCTGGCTGTGCGCCCCTGTATGGAATGACGTATTCCCAGTTGTCCGGCGTGGTGTTGGTTCGATTACTGTCCCTGTCCCTAGGGATTGGTCTGCGGTTATCTGTCAGGGTTGCCTGGTGACCCTACTATGTTTAATATAATGTTACGTCCTGCTAACGAGAGACATCAAAGCAAACGCTGAGCTCTGAGGTCACTTAGCAAGGTCTGAGTGCTCCAGGGTCAGGAGGCTTGTAGAGGCGGATAAGACAAGATATTAAATGTAGCGAATACATGAGTATGTAGCTACGTTTATATAGATGAATGCAACACTGAGGCTGCGCACTACTGATATAGTCCGTGTATTATAATATGCCATATGGAGAGGGGTGAGACAGTATCATAAAGGAGAGATGATCATACGCGATGGAAGATGGATGTGACGCATGATGAACAGGAAGGGGAGATACATCCCAAACATGATGGAGATGTAACTGATATCTAAAGATACAGATATCATCAGTGATGAAGGTGAAGCGGATGATATCAAAAGGGGAAGCAATCGTAACAAAAACTCTCAATTGTGCTCAAAAACACGGAACCCCAAGTTTGTGCTGGCTTTGGAGAGGGCCGATCTTGTCAATACCACCCTCTCGCAAGTGTGAGGGCCATCCCCTCACAAACAAGAGGGCTTGCTTCTCAATGCCCAGACACGTATACCCACGCGCGCACGCTATACATGCCAACGCCCACTCACATGTATGTAGTTTAAATTGACATATATTAATACTACAACAATTACTTGTGAGTTACCTGTGGGTACCCACGAGTATTACGAACTCATGGGTACCTGCTGACTTGTGAGTATTTACTTGTGGATCTGAGTCATGCGAGTTTTGAAAACTCATGTGGACCTGTGGTAGTAAGTACTCGTTCCCACAGATCTGGGTCGATCTGCGAGTGCACTCGTGGCATGCCCTATCCGAGTCCACCCAATATTTGAAGCTCAATTACTCATGGTGCACTTGCCATCATGATACTTAAAATGTATTATATACACATCAATGAACACATCAGGAATATTACATATATCTTGTACAAGACAATAAGAGCAAATAAGCTGGAAAAAGCCACAAGATTTTCAGCTTGTGTAAGCTATGTATCTTTCTTGTACAAGATCGAGCCAGCTTTGTCTCCTTGTGGGCTTGTTTGGTCCTGGAGCCCAAGACAAACCAGCGCCACACAAGATGAAAACAAGCCACAAGACTGCTGGGGATACAGTGAGTCGATGGTGGGACCATGGGAGGCAATGAGATTGATGTGAGAGAAAAAAAATCACAATACTACACTTGACCAAGTTCAATTGGTGTAAACATTGATACACCAACACACAGGCTGGCTGCCTACTGGCACAACCACCTATGAGTGGCGGCAGGACAAGACGTCCTGGCACGAGGGAGTCCTGTGCCGATGATGCGAAGCGCAGGCCATGTCGGACTGCGGGAACGGGAAATGCGCCGGAACATGAGAGAAACACTGAGAGCAAACTGAAACTGAAAGCTGAACTCTGAGGGGGGCTAGAAACTTGTATATTATGGTGCTAAACGACTGTAGATACAGTAGAAGGAATGAGGCAGCCATGTGTAAGTAATATGTGATCTACATATGTAAAAACACCTGCCACTGCTCGCTGGGTGTAGTGATCCGCACGGGTCTACCGCGGGTATTTTTGGGTGACCCACACCCGCACCCGCATGCGGGTTTACCCATGGGTTTCAATATTACCTTGTAATCACCCAAATAAGACATTTTGGCACATTTTCACAGACCCTGACATGCGTGGGAGTCTGAGGATGGCCATGCCAAAATTCCCATGGTTCCCTTTTTTTCCAAATATGGTAATTTTTAGACAAATATTTACAAAATCACAACCCGTGAGAAACCCGCAAAACCCGCAGGTGGGTGCGGGTAATGCTGCGGGTCACAAAATTGTGATCCGTACCCACACCCGTGACCACCCATGACCAAAACCCGCACGGGTTCCATTACCCGTGTGGATCACTACTAATACAGGGAATGTTGTATATATATGACAATAAGGATGCGCACAGACCATATTATGTAAGCAACATGTGCAAGCCACAGGCAACATGGATCAAGCTTATATAAGCTGTATGACATCACTGTTATGATATCCAGAGAGCGTTGAAGTTTAACACTCCCCCTTACTTTGTACAGCTAGTGTAAAAATAGAATAGCGGCGAGATTGCTCTCAAGCCAAAGAATTTTATCTTATTGTGCCTTTTCAGGCAAAGTGTCAGCCTTTTTCAGGCAAAATCTCTCTTTTTATAATGGAGATTATGAATGAACTCCAATTGCATCTTATGAGTAGCACATGTATACTCTGATTATGTTATGAAGATGAGTATGAACTTCAGTGTCAAGCCTTTTTCAGGCGACAGATGTTTCATTTTGTTGATCCAGGTTGAAAACTGGAATACAAGATGCAGTGAGCAAATTGTCATCATTTTGGTGTATCAGATGGCAAACTGATGAATTTTAAGCGGATTTAAACGCATGACTGTCAATTTTATTGATTCAGTTAGACTTCTGAACTTCATATTTGATAGACCAGATGGCGAACTGGTATGTGTGGCTTTATTCAAGCACAGGGATATATCATTTTTATTTATTCAGTTAGATTTCTGAACTTCATTTTGTTATTCCAGATGGCGAACTGGATTGTATGCTACTTATATGAAGCATATCAAATGATTTCTTTATCCCAGATTTCTACTGGGGGCACAAGAGCCAACCATTAGTTTGAAGATCATTTTGGATCGTAACTACATTTTGGTAATACCAGATTGCAAACTGGTTTATATGCCGTAAATTTGCTAATTTTGAGTCTTAGAGCTTGCACTATAGGTTGATAGATTTTTGTTAGGTCATTCCAGACCGGAAAAGAAATTTTACTCCCCCTTGTTGTAGACAGGGATTTCAAAGATCTATAAAGTCTTTTCAGACTTGATGGTGAAGTTTACGGTCATTTCAGACTTAGATTTAGATCGTTACAGATCAGAGATCGTAGATTTTAATGATTGTTGCAGATCAGTGATCATAGTTTTAGTGATCATTGCGGATCAATATCTTAAAGCCTTTATTCAAGGCACTCCTATAATATCCAGGGAGACTTGAGTCTGGATATAATGGTTTATAAGGGTCACCTTCGGACCACGCATGCTGCCAGTGTATTTCAGGCGCATAGATATGGCAAATTATTTTATGCACATATGTACTGGTAGTTTTTTGTCATCGTTACAGATGAATGATTGCAGCCAATTTCAGGCGCATAATAGTTTTTAAGGTCATTTGCGGACCATTAATGCAGCCAATATTTCAGGCGCTGAGTAGTTTATACTTTGTTTCGGAGTGTGAGCGCTTATGACGGCGCTTTAAGAGTTGATAGTTTTATATCATTCCGGATAGTGAGCGCTATTTGTGAGCACTCATGAGCGCTTTGTGAAGGCACTAATGTGTTCATAGATTTTAGTGATCGTTGCAGATCAATGAACGCTGAAGTAAATGCTCATAGTGGTAAGCGCTGGTTAGGCGCTAAGGATAGTTTCACATCGTTCCGGATGGTAAATGCGGATGAGGCATAAACAAGTTGTAGATTTACGTTGTTGCAGACGGTGAATCGTATAGAGGACGATTCAATTCATAGATTTACGTCATTGCAGACGGTGAATCATATGGAAGACGATTCAATTCGTAGATTTACGTCGTTGCAGACGGTGAATCGTATAGGAGACGATTCAATTCGTAGATTTACGTCGTTGCAGACGGTGAATGCTGATGTTTATCAAAGCGCTCAAGGAAATCAAGACTTATAACTGACTTGTCAGGTCGGAAATGCTTGAAACACTTATTGTGGTTTAACTACGTCCACAGTGTCCTAGAGTTTTTATGCAGAACAAAGGAATCTAAACCTTGAGTGACGAAGTTATGGGGAGACTCCAGAGATTTTACGTCTCTCATGACGGTGAATGGTGCAGCCATTATTTCAGGCGCATGTATGAGACTTATAACTGTATTGTGAGTACAGAAATGCTCATATCCTCATTGTAGTTTCGCTAGTCTACAAGGTGAAATTTTAATTGCCTTTATGCAAATGGATTTTAAACCAGTTAAGAGTTTAACGTGACGGCGGTTAAGCATGACACGGATTTTTATTGATGACTTCAAGGGATTTCAAACCCATAGTATATCCATAGAACGGCGTGTGATGGCAAATCCTAGGAATTTTTGACAATGACGTCAAGGATTTTAAACCTTATGATCTGTTCTCGAAACAAATTGTTACGGAGATTTTAAATGTTTAGTGTAACATAGGGATTTCAAACCCATACTTTTTGTTTTTACTTTGACAATAATCACTTGTTGTTTCAAATAGAGTGGTATAACTCTTGGAATGCGAAGATGCATGCATCGCGTGGGATTTTTGTTTGAACGGTGATACACCAACACACAGGCTGGCTGCCTACTGGCACAACCACCTATGAGTGGCGGCAGGACAAGACGTCCTGGCACGAGGGAGTCCTGTGTCGATGATGCGAAGCGCAGGCCGCGTCGGACTGCGGGAACGTGCATCGCTGACTAAGCGCCGAAGCGGCGGGCGGAGCGCGGGAACTCCGACGAAGAATGCGTCGGAACGCGAGAGAAACACTGAGAGCGAACGGAAACTGAAAGAGGAACTCTGAGGGGGGCTAGAAACTTGTATATTAGGGTGCTAATCGACTGTAGATATAGTAGAAGGAATGAGGCAGACATGTGTAAGTAATATGTGATCTACATATGTAAAAACACCTGCTGCTCGCTGGGTGGTGGTCCGACGGAGTCGGGATGTGATCCGCATGGCGCATGCGGCGCGGGAAAGCCGTCGGAAGGGTCCGTCGGGCGCGGGAATACTCCGTCGGAGGGCGCGGGAACGCAGAATCCGAGCCCAGCACTGAGCCAAGCTCATCAACGGAAGAATTCTAACTCCCCGGCACTGAGCAAAATGAAGGTAGTGAAAACCACTATTTGTTTCACTCTGGGGTGGGTGGTATTCACTTGATAATGAGATACTTTCACTCTAAATCACTCAAGATGGGTTGAAATTCACATAGCAGTGGTGAGAGGATTTCACATACTATTTTACCCAAATCTCTAATTTTGGTTCACTGTATTTTGAGTGAATTTTGTGGTGATTTCAAGAGATATTCACTTGAGGTATCACTGATACCTCAGTGATACCTCAAGTGAATATCTCTTGAAATCACCACAAAATTCACTCAAAATACAGTGAACCAAAATTAGAGATTTGGGTAAAATAGTATGTGAAATCCTCTCACCACCGCTATGTGAATTTCAACACTGTATCACCATGTAAGAAATGAATTTCTTTGATTTGCAAGTGATAATGTTCACAAAATGATGGTGAATGTCATCAATATGAGCACAGATTATTCTGATTTACAAGTGATAATGTTCACAAAATGATAGTGGGTATCATTAATAAGAGTACAGGTTATCTCAATTTACAAGTGATAATATTTCACGAAATTCACCAACATTCAAGTGACACATACAGTATTGGATATACAGCATGTTGACATCAGAGGAGAGATTCTTACACATCATTGGATTCACCATCTTCATTGTCCTCATCTTCATCATCCTCATCTTCATCTATACTCACTGCACGTTCCTTGAAGCGTGCAATAGCTTGCTTCCGAATTCGGTTTACCTTCCCGCGATATTTCAATCCATCACCCTTGCATGCTTCATATGTCTTGTGGCTACTGAAGGCAGTCTTCGCCAGATATTCTGTTGCCCAGCTGTTGTGGAAGCGCCGTAAAATTGGAAACTCATCATCAATCTGTGAGGAGTGATCAATTGTTTGAATAGAGATATTGAATAGGAACGGACTGCATCGTAGATCTTCAAGAGCCTTCGTGCCGATTGGTCTTTCCAGCTTAAACCCCATTCGATGCGACCACTTCTCAAGTCGTTCCGAACTATAGCCTTTACCATTGTGTTAGTAGGGGATACAAGAGGCGAGCGATTCGTACCCGCACACGAGCCCAGTTTGCGTCGTTCTTGGGACCATCGAGATTCATGTGGTGGCGGATAAGGCTAATGGTAACGTCGTTGATTCTTGAGGGCCGGGGGATTAGCCCATCGGCTACATCGGCTACATCGGGGGCGGGGGCGTTGCTCTCCTTTAGGCGGGCTTGGGCCACCAATAGTTCCTGCTCAGCGGCGTCGCGTTCTGCTCGAGTTGCATGTAAAAGCGCTAGGGCGTCGGAGGAAAAATGTTAGTGAATGAATCGGAACTCGTGAACATAAAAACATGCCTCTAAGCTGCCGAGCTTCATCACTATCACCCGCATGCTCAACGGTTGTTGCAGCCACTTCGTTCTGAGCTTGGGTTTGTGAGCGCTCCACGGCTCTAGCCCGCCTGACCTCTCTGGCGGCGCGTTCCTCAGCCGCGTTGTTCATTGCATCCGTTTGGCGTTGAGATTGGATTCGGGCCCGCCGGGGTCGGTGGTCGTCATCGCCTGAGACATTATCAGCATCGTTTACAGAGCCAGAGGGACGTGCCATAGTGAATAAGGCCGAGGATGGGGTGTTAGCGATTGGAGGCCGGCCATGGTAATGGTTTTAGGTCAAGGCGTGGGGGACTTGGCAGGGGTTGAACGTTGATTGGGTGATGTCACGAGCCATGTGATCACTCCACAAACCACGCTCTCGTCGGTTCAACTGCCTCGTTGACCTCAGCAATGTCAACGATGGCTCCACATTTTCTAACCAATTTTACTGATTTCTTTGTACTTCGACCTCGCCGTTTTGTTTCCTCGGCACCGCACCCACTTGCCAGTGCGTCATGGCGACCTGGAGGCCCTGACTTTGAATGCATGTGCTCCACTTCGTGCACCTCATTCAGGATGGGCGGGGTTCTCTATATTTCACTGTCGTCATTTCCGGCCCCCGCGCCAGACACTAGCCAATATTGCCTTAGAGGACGGTGGTGGAGGATGGTGAGGATATTTTGGTAATGACCCGATACGGTGATTTCTTGTGAGTTAAAACCCTCGAAGCAGCACCATAGAAACAACTTCCTCATCATCTTTTACCATCTATGTGTTTCAGCATTGATTTCAATTTCTCCATCACCGGTGGGCATGTCACCATCAACACCAACGTAAGCCGCTTGACTTACCAAGTCGATCATATTACTGAACCCCCGTTCTCCCAGATCCAACCCATCGCCACCGCCGGAAATGGAGGCTCTGTTACCATCAATACCAGCGTATGCCATTTGATTTACCAAGCGTTGATCGTATTACTGAACCCCCGATCTCCCAGATCCGACCCGTCGCCACCGTCGGAAATGGAGGCCCCAACCCTGCCTCCATCGGCGTGAACTCACAGCAGCGCAGGGGCGCTAGTGGGGCGGGGCAGACCGCCGTAATTGACCTCACCAGTGACGCGGGATCAGAGGCGCCTGAATGCGGAGAGTCGGACTCGTCGATTAGTCCTAAGCCGCCCAAACGAGGCCGTTCCGAAAGCCCGGTTCATAATGGCCCATATGGTGGGCTGAGCATCAGCCAGCGGCTGCAGGTAAGTCTACACTGGCGTTTAGGACATTGTATACTGATATATTTGAGTCCATCCAGGTCATATGCGGCACTGGTCGCTGCGCGTGCAAGACGCCCGATCTCTCGTCCTCCAAAAAGCGCCACTGTGGAACTGCATGTGCCCACGCGACACCCGGAGTTCGGTGCGGTAGCGAGCACGTCCACCAGTGCTCCAGTGTTGCGAATGAAGGGACACCACTCCCCTTCATCCCCTACATCCCCATGCAGGATGTTTTGAATGACTTCAACGCGCAAGAGCCTGAGTTGAACATAATGGACTACGCAATTGGCCTCTATCAATACGGATTTTATGATCTCAGGACAGCCGCTTTTCAGCTGCATGCCGCCTTGATGGAGGAAGAACTTGGGATGCCTGACGATCTTGTTTCCAAATTCTTACACTATATCTTAACACAATGGGCTCGTGCTCTGAAGGGAAAAGCGCGCGAGGATGGCAACTGAGCCTAGCCCCCGAAATTCTGAATATAAATGTACGAGTCTCCACTGCACCCGAAGAATTAGTTTGAACCTTATGGACAGATGCATTCCGTACCAATTGAGATCCCCGCGCTGTACTAATTACCAATTCTGTATACGGTATCTGAAAATATGCCGTCGTCTACCACTTTCCCCGATATGGACGTCGCTCCTCCCGTCCCACACGCAATCTATAAGTATTGGTTTCTCAATGCGAGTAATCTCTCAATTTGTGGAACCACAAGACCCAACCTGTTCACGGAGCTCTTATCGGCCACCCAAGTGATGTGGGTGATGTGTTTAATTGGCGCAACGACGTTATTCAAGTCATTTGGGTCAGGTCATGGTCAAAATGCTTTGTCGCTGTGGTTGCGACAAATACGTCTCCCGTAAAACGGCCTTCAACCATCTGAAAGGGACTGGGACTCAAGAGGTCATAGTTGCACAGCAACGCTCTCTTCGACGACAACGTATGCACCGGCTCACCAATGGCACTAGTCACCGCCCCCATTCACTGCCACGCACCTCAGCTCCGTATCCGCCCACCCCAGTGAGCGGTGATGTAGAGCCCTTGCAGGATGTTGACATGCCCGGCGAGACAACCATGGACCAGCATGACAATACGCTAGGGATTGGGTCACTGGTCCATCAACATCAACATCTCAGCAATACATCGAGCGACGAGGAGGCCAGTCTGGACCTGGGCGATTCAGAGGAAGAGATTGATAATGACACCTGGGGTGCGGGTGAGAGCTCGGATGAGGAAGCCGGGTTTGATCTCACTGCAGATGAGCTTCCCGTGGCGCCTTGGCTGCAGGGACTGTCGGCGCAGGAGATCCTTGGGGAAGAATTTGAAGTGGAGGCAGCCAAACGAGGTATGTACTCCTTGCTTGCATAGCCTATTAGCGGATGGTAAATCGTCTCCTTAGGTCATCAACTATCTGAGGATGACATGGAGTCCATCCGCGCCTTTAACTACAAAGTCGACACCCTCTTGGGTTCCCGATCGTACGAAAAGCTCCCAAGGGCGTTCCCGCAACTTTCAAATATGCTTTCGCTTCAGCGGCTTCGCTCTCGCATAACCTTTCTATCGGGGTTCAAGCCTGTGCATTACCACTGTTGTATCAACTCATGCTGTTGTTTTGTGGGTGCATACGACTCACTGGATTGCTGTCCTTACTGTGAAGAGCCACGATACAATGCTGGTGGAAAGCCCCGAAACATATTCACGTATTTCCCACTTATCCCTCGTCTCATCAATTATTTTCTCGACGAAAACATTGCCAACACTATGGATTACCGTCATAATTATGAACATCAGCCCGGAAGAACAGCTGATATATTCGACGGCGACTACTATCGCCATCTGCGGTCAACTCACGTCACCATCAATGGTATTGAATCAGGACATAAATTCTTTTCCCAGCCCACCGACATCGCGCTTGGCCTTTCAACAGATGGATTTTGCCCTTTTAAACGTCGAAAACAGACATGCTGGCCCATAATCTGTCTCAACTACAACTTACCCCCCGAGATCCGGTTTCAACTTAAGAACGTATTATGTCTCGGGGTGGTTCCCGGTCCCCGCCAACCAAAGGAACTCGACTCTTTCCTCGTTCCCTTCACCAACGAATGTCTGAAATTGGAACAAGGGGTAGCAGCATTTGACAGGCGGTACATGCGGATGTTTATTCTGCGCGTGTTTCTCCTTCTCGTTTTTGGGGACATGCCCGCAATTGCAAAATTGATGCGGATGAAAGGGCCTAACGGACTCTCCCCATGCCGTGCTTGCACCATCCACGGCGTTGAAAACAAGGAGTCTCCAGGCCACACACACTATACCCCCCTTCACCGCCCTTCGGCGCCATCATATGACCCATTGGCGCTTCCCCTTCGAAATCACGATCAATTCATCCGCCAAGCGATTCAAGTAGCAACAGCTCCAAACGACGCCGAGGGGAGTCGCCGCGCAAAACATTTTGGTATTAATGGGGTTCCCATTCTGGCTCGACTTTCAAGCATCCGATTCCCCGTGTCGTTCCCACATGATTTTATGCACGCAGTTCTGGAAAACGTCTTGCAAACAGTAATCAATGCGTGGAGTGGTAACTACAAGGGTCTTGACAGTGGTCGCGAGGACTACGTAATTCCATATTCAGTCTGGCAAGCAATCGGAGAAGCCTGCACAGAATCGGGACACACCATCCCGTCCGCCTTTGGATGCCGCGTGCCTAACATCGCCACAGAACGACACTATTTTATTGCGGAATCGTGGCTCTTATTTGCTACCCTGCTAGGACCCGTGCTCCTCCGGCGCCGCTTTTCCAAACCGATCTACTATCAACATTTCGTTTCTCTCGTAAAACTCATCAACAAATGTCTCCAGGTAGAACTCACCGATTCCGATATCGATGAAGTGGAGCAAGGGTTCGCAAAATGGGTCCTTGAATACGAGCGGTGCGTGTACGACCCATGTCGACCAAACTGGCTCTAAGATTATGTTTATAGAATCTATTATCAATACTCGGACCACCGCCTTCCGTTTTGTACACTTCCAATACACGCGCTTCTCCACATCGCAGACGATATTCGACATATGGGGCCCGTGTGGTGTTTCTGGGTCTTCGTGATGGACCGATTCTGTGGATCTCTTTTACCATCCGTCAAAAACAGAAAGCATCCATACACAAGCCTGGCACACCGCGTCCGTGATATTACCCTCCTCAATCAGATCAAGATCATCTACAATCTTGCTGATGAACTCGACCTCAGTGATAATCGGGATGTCGAGAGGAATGGCGTTCATTACAAGGAGTGTAAGTAGGCTTGGTTTGTATATCTATTCTCTTTTACCGACTTCAAGTTACGCATTCAAGATACTCAGTTCGTGATGGTCAAGCCATCTCGCGACACCCACATCAGCCCCGCCCTTCGCAAGAAGATCGCGGCGCACCTCGCGACAAACCACCCGACCACCACTGCCACTGCGCTGAAATTCGTTCCAAACACACTAACAGGATGGGCAAAACTCAAATTACTGGATGGTGGGGATCTCATCAGCGCCCACAGCCTCGCAAGTCAACATGGCACAGTTCGGGGACGCGATAAATCATTCGTTAAGGTGGGTCTAACCTATGTGCTAAGTAGAAAAAGACCTCACTCAAAAGTCATAGTATATCTTGGAAGTCGATCGAAATATGCGATACAAAAACCGACCGGTAATTTTCGAAGAGCAAACATATTACGGTCAAGTACTTCACTTTATTGAGCTCAACCTGCCTGCTGGCTGCCCATTTATTCAGGCCGATCCGGGCAACGTGGGATGCCCCTCAAGTTTGATCATGGTTGTGATCGCGCCCATTAAGCCAACGTCATTCAACGAGTTCAAAATGCCATCCTACAAAGATCTTGGGCCTACTGAAGTGGTCGACGCCTCCACAGTCAAATGCGTGGTTGGAAGGGTAAAAGATCGTCGTTCGTGGACTATCGTCGAACGTCACTCCATTGTCCAGCAATTCGACGAAGAACTGGCGGCTGGTGGGGATAATGGATACTCGGGATAAGGTTGTACAGCATTAGGCATGCATTTTGCCAGACCGCTGACGCCGAACTCCCAAATCGGTAGGCGCTTGCACTTGCATTGGGCCCCTTGGTATGCTAACACCCCCCATTGCACAGGCATCCTCCTCATGTCCCTCGCGTCAAATATGCCTTCCCCTTACACCTCCTTCGAGCCTTCAATACTCTCCACATCAAACGCACCCCCTTTGACTTCCCGCACTGCTCCCCTATGTCCACATTGAACTTTGTGCCCCTTCCCGTATAGGTTTCCACACCCCTTCCCCACTAATCCCGCCACGGCTGTTACCGCTCCCAACTCCATCACCACCTCTTGGCCCATCACCACCTCCGATCCATCTCCGTTCCCTCTCGCCATCCCGTTGACCCTATCGCACATAATACCCCATATTTACAATCATACCTCAAAACCCATGGATTTTTCGACTGTTGAATACAAATTAACATTGTTGGACCCCACCATTGGCCTGAACTGAGCTCCCAAAACCCGCCACCGCAACGGCCGGCGGATTCCTCTCACACGTCCGTCTAATCTTTCAGGATCGCTCAACTCAATGTAGATGCGTCTGGCCCAATGATAGGCACGCGCCGCATACCCAGGAAGGCAGCCCCGTTCAACCAACATTACAACCCCCCTCTGTCAGCCTCAACCTCGGCTTCATTGGTATACCTATAGCACACCGTTTCATGCGACGCTATTAGCCCCGGTCGTACGATGTCAATTATTATATCTGCAGGACGGCTTGCAAGAAATCTAAGATGTTGTATCACCTAAAGTCGCAATCCCCGTTGCGCCACATCAAATCGCTTATTTTTCCTCTCCCAATGCCCTCCGTTGTTGAAAAAATCGGATCCCCATATATGAATGTGCATAGTATACACGGCCCGCCCCTCGACAAACGCACGGATGGTCCAATGCTTCTTGGCATCCGAGCTTGAGCCGTGCCGGTCACCCCTTTGGTATGTAAGCCCGCGCGACAATTGAGAGATCGAATGACTTACATGACAACCCAATCATAGAATTCCGCCGACATCTCCAAGTGGTGCCCATGCCTCCAGATTGCCAGACGAATACGCCAATAAAGAAGACGGCCGCTCCAACGTTGGTACGGGCAAAGCGTGAATATCTTCATATTTGGAATGGGAAGGGGCGGGGTTCGGCTGGAGAAGAGCGGGGTAACATTCGGTGAGTGAAAAGAGATTGATGACTCAAAACCAACGGAGGCTTACCTTAAAACAGGGAATACTGAAAAGAAGTAGATGGGCGCAAAAGAGGCGGAGCGGATGGGCAACAAACGGGGGGGGCTCAAAATAGTGAGGGATGACCAATTGCCTGCGAAGATGCTCAACAACAATGGCGCGCTCAACAACGACGGGGTGCACAACAAAGTGGAAAGAGCAAAGAGTGGCCGGGATATGTTTAACGTTCAACTTCAGGCTACGCACACCAAACACGAAAATATTAAAAAAATACGGCACAACTATTGACTGCTCCAATCGTTCTCACCAGCACCCTCAACGATGCACTCCCAGTTGTGAGGACACTCGGCTGCCCACTCGACCACAACGATCCCTACATATCCGCTCAAGCCTCGCACATCCATTTCCTCACAAAACTCGCTCACACATCAACTCCCTGCGTCTCCTCCCCTCGCAAACGACGGAGTCGCTAGCCGACTCGCTCCTCCCACTGCTCAAGCACACTGCCTTATCCTTTGCTGCTGGGGGAGCTCTTGCATCATCAAAACCCCCAATCGGCCATCACCGGTCCCCAAACATGAGTGACACGCAGCAGTCCAACAACACGTTCGCGGATATGGAGCGCTGGATGGATTCAACGAGACGGAAGCTAGACCAGGAGCCGGCGCAGCCGTGCACGGACCGCACGGACAACAGGGATCGTGTTAACATCTTACCGTGTATACTTAGCTGGATCCCCGACGTTATCCACGCATGGTACGTCTCATGTCTTGATCGCTGACATCACTTGCTTACGCACGCGGTTGCGGTTGCTGTAGGTATATCATATCTCTCCACCATGCACTAAGCTTACGCTGTTCACCGTCGTTCGGGTCCTCGTGCTTGTCACCGATGTGCTACAAGCGATCTACTAAGTAAAAGATGGGTATCTCATTGTATTATGAAGGTTTTACATGTTCCCTGCTAGTAGTAGTAGCCGTATAGCGGCCGTACACCCGTTTACGGCCGTTTGGCACTCATACCATGCTGTGGCCCGTAGGTCAGTCTTTTTTCGTATACGGACGATATACAGTACACCCGTCACCGACTAGAGCCCGCGGCCGCACGGCCGCACAGCATATACGGTACAGTGTCAGAGTCTCGCCTTGCGCATGCCCATCGAGGGGCGACTGCACGACCAGCGCTGCGCATCTACTGGGGTTGCCTGCTCACCCTGAGTTGAATAGTTTTATTACTTTGGTTTCACACATTTCCCATCGAAAATCAACTATTTTTTAGTGACTGGTACCCACATCATATTCACTGTTTGATTTCACACTTTCTTTCACCTATAAATAAGTGATTTTTCCAGTGAACTATGTTCACCAGTTGGCAGGTCTGGGTCAAAGTAAAATTCACTCCAAAATGACTGTGATTCTTTGCCTGAGTGACTTTTGGTTTCACTACAAAAACAAGTGAAATGGGACTTCCACTCAGAGACAGGTGGATTTCACTGCTTCCATTTTGCTCAGTGCCCCTCTCAACTAGAAGTGTAACGACTAGGGAGGGAATAGTTTTAAATCTTTACGGATTTGGTGAAAGTGATTGGGATTACTTTTTACCTCTGGAACATGTGAATGTGTGAACCAGGAACCCAATATTGATATAGTTTTAAATATATGATAGATTTTCAGTCGTTGCAGACTATATTTGAAAGGTTTTGTATCCTTCTTTCCATGTTTTTAATAAATGGAGCATCCAAGGATCGTCATCAACTTGGGATTAATTTTTGTTATAGCAGAATCATAACTGCAGTGTGGTATTTTAACTTATACCGTCAAGCCAATATTTTCAGGTGACCTTCATCAAAAGATGGAAGACAATGTTGGCTTATAATTCAAAGCACATTGTCTTAGCGTCCGATTGTTTGCATTTCGGATGTCGTAATACAGAGGATCTTTGCCAGAGATCTTGTGATTTTTTATAGTGCTTTACGCACTCCAATTTCTCAGTTATCATAATTTTTTATCCATTGAGTTGTTTAGACTGCACCTCCAGTGATGGATTTCCACTCTGTGGTTTAAGGTATGATGGATCCTCATGATGAGGGAGCGTTGGATTTTGATTAGGTATTCCGCTCTTAATGAATGTAGAGATTAAATTGGTACCAGTGTTGTCCCCATATACGCATGCTGGTAGGATTATTTATTTATACAGATGTCCAGATCTGTGGTCAATATGTTTTACTCATTATTAGTGAGGAAGAATTACATCCAGTTACGGTTGACTTCAATTCAGTGATTGACGGATGAATAGTTTTTATCAAGATATTCAGCTTGGAAATGCGAATGATAAGTTCGACTGGATTATTTTATTATAATGGTTTTTATCCAGAACCATGAATACTATTTGACATATTAAGAAGATCGCTATTATTTCAAGCGCATCAAGGATGTTAATATCCTTATGTATGTTTTAGCTCTCATAGTTAAGAGTGGGGAGCTTATAAACGAAGCTCGGACAGTGACTCGTCCAGACGTCTCTTGGGCGGTATGTAATGACGTCAATGTTTATTCCTGTAGCCTATTGAGGGCTTTGGCATAGTTTATTTCATTAGTCATTGCAGACTTTGATTGTGTTTATTATTTTCATTAGCCATTACGGGCTGTGAGTTAAAGTCAATTTATTTAAGTCGGCAGACTTTGATGCGGACTATTTATTTAGATGACTTATCACACAAAGATAAGCGTGGGCATCTATATATATTTCGAGCCTTTTTCAGGCAAAAGAGAAAGTACAAATATAGTACATAGTTTTGAGTCAGTGTGGTAATGGACTGTAATGTAGCACAAATTTATTAACGACAGCGAATGCGAGGGTGGTCGGGGATGAATACACCCATGAAGTTATTTTCACGTCTTTCGACGTACCTAGCAACTCGTTGTGCCAGGAATATCCTGCGACGGGGACTGATAGGAGGTGGCGGAATCGGCTTATACATTCCTTCAAGCGCTCGCCAGAGTCGATAGGCGCTGAGATCATGGTTAGCTCGGCAGACATCTGGGTCAATGCGCGATTTGATGATGCGAAGTGTAAGGTCGGATTTACTAAATATATCCCGAGGGTAGAGTATTACGTCTAGGGACTCATGATCGAAGTCGTTGGGATCTGCGTCGGTGGGTTCATCTGACGAGGCAGGGAGTGACGGTTGTTGATCCCGGTGAGCGATACAGTCGAGAAGTCCAAGGGAGAGCAGTACATTGCTCATAGATGTTGACCAAACAAGCCAGTTGGTGTTGTCGAGGATGGGGATGAGACGAGTAGATTGAGTAGACATGTCTGCTGGTAAAAGTGCATCAGCAATTGTTTAAACAAGAAGACTTATATCAGAAAAAGAAAGCTTCAACAATGAATACGAAACTCGTTAACGAGTATTTCCCCAATACCCATAATACCTCGAGCGATTTATATCCTTGAGAATACATGAGGTGTCAATTAAGCGCTGCTCAACCCAAAGGGAATGATTAGCTTTTTGACGCTCAAGCTTATTTCAGGCGAGCAAGGGTTATCAAGCCATTTCAGGCAACATGAGGTGGAAGCGCATGGCTCAAGCTTATGTAAGCGAGCGTGCAGTCAATCAATTCTATTGTTGTGCCAAATATGAAACGTGTGCACAAGCCATGAGGCAAGCGCATGTTTTGGCAATCAGCCTCAAGTATATTTATCAAGCCTTTTCAGGCGATAATGTGAGGACTTAGGATCCGTCTATTAATGCAGCCTTATTCAGGCGCATACAGACGACAACGGTCTAAGTCAGTCAAGTAAGTCTAAGCCTTGTTCTGACGTCCAAGTGACCAGCGGTTCATGCAGCCTTATTCAGGCGCGTAGAACCGGGCACCAGGGCCCATAACCTGTTGAAGCGGCACAGTGAGTGCGGAGCGGAACTGGTATACTTACTTGGAGCAGCGACTTGGTGAGCTGTAGACAGTGAGATGATAGAAGAATGAAATTCCACTTAGTATATCTAATACAGGGAATGTCATATATATATGACAATAAGGATGCGCACAGACCATATTATGTAAGCGACATGTGCAAGCCACAGGCGACATGGATCGAGCTTATATAAGCTGTATGACATCACTGTTAGAATATCCAGAGAGCGTCGAAGTTTAACACAAACAAGCCAGTTGGTGTTGTCGAGGATGGGGATGAGACGAGTAGATTGAGTAGACATGTCTGCTGGTAAAAGTGCGTCAGCAATTGTTGAAACAAGAAGACTTATATCAAAAAAAGAAAGCTTCAACAATGAATACGAAACTCGTTAACGAGTATTTCCCCAATACCCATAATACCTCGAGCGATTTATATCCTTAAGAATACATGAGGTGTCAATTAAGCGCTGCTCAACCCGAAGGGAATGATTAGCTTTTTGACGCTCAAGCTTATTTCAGGTGAGCAAGGGTTATCAAGCCATTTCAGGCAACATGAGGTGGAAGCGCATGGCTCAAGCTTATGTAAGCGAGTGTGCAGTCAATCAATTCTTATTGTTGTGCCAATTATAAAATGTGTGCACAAGCCATGAGGCAAGCGCATGTTTTGGCAATCAGCCTCAAGCTTATTTATCAAGCCTTTTTCAGGCGATAATGTGAGGACTTAGGATCCGTCTATTAATGCAGCCTTATTCAGGCGCATACAGACGACAACGGTCTAAGTCAGTCAAGTAAGTCTAAGTCTTATTCAGGCATTGACGAACTGACGTCCAAGTGACTAGCGGTTCATGCAGCCTTATGAGGGACAGACTGGACTGGAGACGATGAGATGAAAGAAGAATGAAATTCCACTTAGTATATCTAATACAGGGAATGTTGTATATATATGACAATAAGGATGCGCACAGACCATATTATGTAAGCGACATGTGCAAGCCACAGGCGACATGGATCGAGCTTATATAAGCTGTATGACATCACTGTTATGATATCCAGAGAGCGTCGAAGTTTAACATACGCATGGTCCGGGTGTCAAACAGTGGTGAAACAAAGAAGATATCATCTGGGCGAAGAGGGAATTGAAAGGGCAACATTGGAGTGATGCGGAATGTCAAAACTCTTCGCACCTCTAAGGCTCTAAGCTGTGGCTTAACACCCGCTTACATAATAGGCGCTGAATAAGCGCCTACAACACACACACACAAGTGCTGTTCACTCCGTGACTCACCCTCATGGTATTTGTACCTGTTTGACACATGGTCTGTGCACAGCTCTCTATATGTATATAAACACCTTTGTAATTACTGGTTAATACAAGTGGTTTCTACCCCCTACCAGTATCATCGTCAGTACACACTAACAACTCACCAGTAAGTTATAGCCAGTTCCGCTGTGCACAATATGTGCCGCTCAACAGGTTATGGGCCCTGGTGCCACACTCAATGCACCTGAATAAGGCTGCAAGAGTGGCTGGCTACCTGGTCACTGAAACATGCGCCTGCACAAGGCTGCATTGTTCTCAGATGACTCTGGGGATTGTTACGTCCTGCTAACGATAGACGATCAGACAAGTGATAAGTCCAATAGTCACTTAGCAAGGTCTTAGATCCTCTGGGTCAAGAGGCAGTAGAGGGTGGTTGACAAGAACGATTAAACGTAGCGAATACAGATGTATGTAGCTATGTTTATATAGAAGTGAAGTAGTTCAATAACTACATACTAATGACTAAGTCCGTGAGTATGATATGACATATGGGGAGTGGCTGACTGAGCAGCTGAGTAACGTGAGAGTGAGATATACAAAGAAGGAAGGATGATGACTGAGCGCGCGGGAGAATGTGGTAAGTATAGATGATGACCGCGCGGTGCAATGGAAGGGAAGTGGAACATAATGGAACATCAAGGAAGTGTCTATGAAATAGAAGATGACATCAGTGGTGATGTCATGAAAGGTCAAATGATAATGGGATATTAAATGATGATCATAACAGGGATATCATACACTTGAACGTCGTTATGATCTCCGTTCGCGGAATCATTTTGATTGCCCTTCTTTCGAGAATGCAAACAATGACTAGTAAATTGTCTGATGGAACGATCACCCAGTTTGAGGACCGCTGAAAAGCGTGAACTCACTGGTTGTTTGGTCAATCCACCCACCACTTCCAACTATAGAAATATACGTTGTAATTATGTCGCTTGAATAAAGCTTGACTACCGTCCAAATCCTGATTGGGTGCATGCCTGCAAAGGCTGACAGCATTCTTATCATTAAAACATGAGGCTAACGTCGACCCCCGTTACTAGACACCCTCAAAAATCTTTTTTCTGATATCAAATATGTCTTCTACCACCGCACCCGCTAAGATCATGAACTTCGACGGCACCAACTGGATGGACTGGGAGCCCCTTATGGCTAACATGCTCCGCGCCGCCAAGGTCTGGCAAACCTGCCAGGGAATCGACACGTTCCCACATACTCCCAATCCCACTGTCACACCTCAAGGGGCTACTGTTCCCCTCTCACAAGATATTATTGACAAGTATCATGAGCGACAGCTTGAATGGTACAAGCGCGATGATGTTGCTGTCGGTACCATCAATCTCTCCATGGCTCCTGATATTCGCGCCGCCTTTGCTCAGCACGTCAACGCTCGCACGCTTTGGGATGCTCTCAAAGCAAAATACGCTACTCAAGGCCATTCGCAGATCTTTGCCGATTTCAAGGCAGCCCTCGCCATTCGTCTCTCCAGTAACGAAAATCCGGAAACCGACATCATGAAAATGTCGACTTTATTTGCTCGATTGGATGGCAACAACATCATGTTGCCACCATTTGTCAAACATCAGGAAAAGGGGGTTAGCCCTAGTTAGCCCTGGGAAAATCAGATTTTCACAGGGCAATG